>JAAAKL020003986.1:0-21877 GCA_010016065.2 Carybdea cf. marsupialis auct. non (Linnaeus, 1758) | reverse complement strand
ATGAAAGATCCTCCCACAAAGCCCTCTCCCATCAACCCCACCCCCCCCCAAACCAAAAAATCCCCATGAAAACGTCTGTACACTGCCCAACCATTACTATATGTAAATACTGGTCAAAGTTTGTAACTTGCAGCCCCTCCAACTGGGACTCTGGGGGTATAAATCGTCACAAAAGACATAGTTATTAGATTTTCTACTATGTTGAATAAAATGGCAATATCAGAATTTTGATCCGGTGCCTTTGGAGGGAAATGAGTGCGGGAGGGGCCTAGGTGCCCTCCAGCTTTTTGGTCACTTAAAGAGGGCACTAGAACTTTTAATTTTCGTTAGAATGACGCCTTTCGCGATATTCTAAGACCACTGGGTCGATATGATCACCCCTGGGAAAAAAACAAAACAAAAAACAAACAAATAAACACGCATCCATGATCTGTCTTGTGGCAAAAATACGAAATTCCACATTTTTGTAGATAGAAGCTTGAAACTTCTACTGAATGGTTCTCTGATACGCTGAATCTGATGGTGTGATTTTCACTAAGAATCTATGACTTTTAAGGGGTGTTCTTCCTATTTTCTAAAATAGGAAATAGGAAATATTTTCTAAAATAGCTGTCTTTTTTCTTTTGATTCTCAACTTTAGAAATTAAGGGAAATTTCTTACCGTACAAATAAAAATCGTTACATATTTTCTAATAATTGTGTTTCTGTTGTCCAAACAATGGACTCACCTAAAATAACTGTAGTGATTATAAGACATATGGAAACATAAGATAGATACGGGATTACCTCGTTTTCGTATGACCTCGGGGTCCTTGATCCTTCTGGGGCAGCTAGGTGAGTTTTAAGGTACGAGTTAAAAATATTCACTGCGTACCGCATGAAGTAATCATCACCAAACAATTGTGATTTGGACACAAGGATAACCCAAGAACACAGGATAGCATCTAAGGCCTCTTGGTATTTACTATCATCCAAACTGTCCTATTAAAAGAAAGAAGGAACACTTACAAAACAACACTGACATTCCTACTCGATTGCTGCAATCCCTTTCGAATTTATGGAAAAAATTTGCAGAGTCACAAATTCCTTGTCAGTGCCTACGAAAATTACACTTGGATGGACTTCTTCCCACTTCCACTATACAGAACAGAATATGTTTATCATTATTACTATTATAATATTAAGTTTTCTATGATTTCTGACAACGTATCTCCAACCTCATCAGGATAATGCCTACTTACTGATCGCTTGACCTGACCCATACCACTATTAGTTAACTCACTTTACTCACATTATACTCCTATACTTATAAGGCAACTATACTGCCGCGCAAGGCAGCTAAGAAAGAATGGCACTGGCCAGCAGTAGTAAAACAGAAATATCTAGTAGGATAGAATCTGACTATCGTTTCAATCTCATCAAAGGTCTTCCAAGTTGCACTTGAAGATTCCCGGGTCAATGTAAACTTGTCATCACAAATATAGGCAGAATCCAAAAATTACGTTAATCTCCAAAAATACCCGACGCCAACATTATCATTGAAACAAAACTCTAACCTGACTGCGTCACGTTTGGGCTTATTTCGGACAAAATTTTGAAAGGGGCTATTCTAGGTACCGGAAAAGGTTTTTGGCGACACGCCAAAGATCAGATATAACTTTGTTATAGTTCAACAGCAGCGTTAATGCTGTTGAACTACATTGCTTTCAAATGAAGCATAACCAAGACAGAAGTATCTTTTTAGTGACACTGACACTAGACAAAAGTGAAAGTATGAAACCTCCACGATTCCAACCCGGAACCAACGCCATTGTTTCGTGTTGCTCTGCCAGCTGAGCTACGGTGCCCCGATAACATATCTAACTTTCTCTAGTCACCACATTAGCTCCAAATCATGAACCGATGGACATCGATATCCAGCTTCCCACAAATTAAAGTGAAGCATCTCCACACCCTGCGAAAATGATGCCATCCGGCTCATCAATCTATCCAAAGCCCACTACAAAGTGTTTTGAGAAATGAAAGTATTTTCACTTTTTTCTCGTATCTCTTCAGACTAGACATTTGAAATCCTGTCTTCAAATAAACATCTTTCTGACTTCAAAATGCATATCACAAGAGTGACGATGCTACTATGCAGAGTGCAAGAAAATTTACCATATTCATTTCAACCATTACGCAAACATCAAAAGTAATAAAGTGCATGTGCAAGGGAAAACACCAACTTTTACATTGTCACAGATGTTAAATTTTCAACCGAACAATTGTAGTAAACTTACGGCCGATAAACGTTTATCAATGGATGGATTCTCCCGTCGATACCGACGCATGAAAGCTCAAGTGTTTGATCGGCTGAGCAACTTACTCTGTGAATCAGAGTGAAAGTGGCAGAGTAGACCACAGTCACTTGTACCTTTCAAGTATTCTTCAAGCATGCGTGACAAGAATAGGCTATATAAACAGAACTACAATTCATCCTACGGGCTTCTTGAGTTTCCATCTCCACAATTTCCTTCACATGGACTGGGTGGCCACTGAAACTATGGTAAAGAGAAGTTGTCAAAGCTTCCCTCCGGATCGGTGGTTTTCAAAGTAAGCTTTTAGACCACACGACCACACGACCACACGTTTATCAATATACAGTCAGGAATGCTTAACAAGGAAAGCTTTCAAAACGGATAGCTGGGACGAATCTTCATTAGCGTAAATGACTTTCAAATTGTTGGTGACAGCATATTGGTTACTAGCCTTGGTGTGAAGCAGACTTGTATAAATATTGTTATCTCTACAGTATCAATTTAACGTTTCCACGGAATCGCGACTTCGCTGACAGGCTATCGCATGCTAATACATACTCTGGTTTTCTCTCGAGTAGTGTTGTTTAGATGATTGGGATGGCACGGCGATATGCTTTACAAATGTAAGTGTTAAAATAACCAGAGCAAGTCAATTCATAAATAACGTTTTCTTTCAAAATCGTTGGATTGGGTAAAACGTCTACATTATCTGGCACTCAGTATTCACGTGTTCCTTTAACCTCCTCTCCTTCTCTTTAGTCAACATAAGTATCTTGACGTCAGTAATCGTCTTGACTACATAATATCTCAAATAATCCTTCAACTCTGGAATTATGAAGGTGGCTTGATCTCGTGAAACAAGTTATACACCTTAATCTAAACCAGCGGTTCTCAACCTAGGGTGCAAATGTAAACACAGGTCTCACGATTTCTAAGGAGAAAGCGAAGAATGTAAACCTTAGTGGAGAAAACCCACATGTTTTTTTCTTTTACATATTAGTTAGCCATGCTCACAATGCAATTTGTCTCAATAAGTGAGGCATAAGTACTGCATGAAGAGTAGAGGCAGTAGCCAAGAAATTGTGATAAGGTATTAAAAACTGTGTTTCATCATTTCCAAAGCGATATCTGATTAGAACCACACCCTCTTTTGTTGGCAAAATCATTATTCAAAGGGTACGAAGATCAAAGAAGGCCGAGAACGGCCGATCAGACAATTCAGACCTTAATAAAATACATATTTTTTTAGTGGTTTTTTAAGATATCGTAAGTGGGGTACCTGATAAGCCAAGGCTCTCTGGAGAGAGTCAATATACGTCAAATGCTAAAGTTAAGCAAAACAGTAATCTATATTCTTGTTTTTCAAGTGAATTTAGGTTGACAGGCCAATTTGCAATGCTGTGCTTATGTAGTTTCGGACGTGCTCCGTTATGTCATAAAAGCCTGTAATAGCCTTTTTCCTCATTTGACACTGGCAATAGATGCAGAAATGGAACGACTTTAGAAACAAATCGGTGCATTTCACGACCGCCTCCACAGTAATATGTACTCGCCAACTTTACAACAAATTATTTTGAAGAATATAGAAGACGAGTAGTAAAACACCTTACATTTTCAGCTGAAGCTGACAATTCCTGAAACTGGATTGTCCTCTCTGCAAGAGCAGATGTAAACTCTCTACACTGATCACTGGGAAGTCCGGCAAAGTCAGAAACTGAAAAGACATTCACTAGTCTTGAAACGATGTTTGCACCGCCTAAGGCTTCCATACTTGTCCAGTTGGACCTGCAGAAAAGGAAGGAAGAGAGGGTACATTATTTTTACGAAAATCTTTAGAACAAAAGGCTTTCAGCACTCCTCCTTCCATCACAGTATTGTAATACTGCAAACAGTCCACACTTTCACGGCTGCATATCTTCCTACATTTCATCTTGTTTTTTCCCACCTTGCCATCGTAGTACGGATATTGTACTGCTCATATTGATTTGGGCCATCTTGCTTATGCTTCCCGTTCAGTTAAGATACATCTTACGAACTGTTGTCCATGAAGCTATTGGCAATCGCCGAAGGAATATTTATTGTAATCATCCTGCCGCTGCGCATTACCGTAATCATCCCTGACTTTGTCCATCTTGTTGACGTCCATCTAAATATCCTAAATATTGCTTACCCGACTGTTATCTACCAATCTGATGTTTACCTAGTACTTCGTAGGAATCTAGTGCTTAACGCGTTATTGCATACGGCATATATGGTACTTTAGCGGACAAAAAGTTGAAATGAATCCATCAAAGTACAAGTATGTAGGGAATTGCGATACCTGAGTGCGTATTAACTTTTTCTTCCTTAGAAATACACCCAAATACAACTAAGGGTATCTGCTTACCTGCCAAGGAAGTGGAGAAATCCTTTCAACAAGAAGTTGCTCAAGTAAAGCTTTTTTTGTTCGCTGGTATGAACAAGTGGGCCAGATATAGAAGCCAGCTGCACCAAACATTGCAAGCAATGATGCGTCAATTCCTCTTGTTGTAGGGCAGTTCCTAGAAGCTGATGTAAGAAAAGATTAAATTAAATTACCACTGAAAGATACTGTAAAACAAGAAAATCTGGATGGCAACTCATTTTTGATAAGAATATTTCAGAAAAATGCCATAGCGATTTTAAAACATTTCAATTGCTCTCCAGACTAGGAATGACTACTAGAACCGCCAAACATAGTAACCAGAAAACTTCCTAATACCATAGTCTTTCATTAAACATAAGAATGCTTACGTCAAGGCAACTCTACCGTGATAGTATCTACTAAATCTGTTCTTTAATGACCTTGCAATATCTTCCCTTCTACTTGAGCAATAATTACATGGATTTTGCCACCCTAGTTCTTACTTCTGGCTGAATATCGCTGCATTTCATCACTTCCTGAATTACTGAGCAATCTATGCAAGAAACGAAATACTGCGCGTTTACAAGCTACAAATAACTACTTACTTTAAAAAAAAGTTCTGGTAAGGCAGGATCTAATATTGTATCCCTCCATTTGTTTGATGGCTTGAACAATGTAACGGTAGCTGTTTCGCTAGAAACTTCCATCAAATCTTGAGTCTAAGTCAAGGGAGTGCACAACAAACCAGAAAAAGGGATTCCAAAAAGAACTTAAACTTTGAGAACAAAAGGGAAGGATATGCATTTCCCTTAAAAGAATGTTAAATCATACAGGCGCGATGATGATTCACTGCAAAAATCATAAGTTCTATCAAGAATTCGACACTATGTAAACCACTATTAATAACAAGATGGTTGACGGTAGACTAAGACAAAATGAATCCTTCATTAGCTACTACTGTTAGTGGCAGTGAAACATACGACAAATATTCAAGAAAGACGACTAAACATAATGGCCGAGCATCTTTCAAAACTCTTACAAGACAGCAGGAAGAAAGTCAACTTAACGATTAAAAGAAAGCGATAACATTACCCCCTGGCAATTCTAGAAAGTCCAGGACGGGGATTACGCAAGTCTACAACAACTACTGCATTAATGTTAGGGGATGAAACCCTATATATCGTTTGTCAAATGTTGATTGCTTTCCCCTGTATTGTTGATAGACACTTTGTAAAGAAGTTGAACGTGGAAGGCAGTCATGGCCCCAGCCTGCCAATTTGCGAAATCCAGCAACACTGGGCAAACTGGAGGGGATGTAAGGAGATCATATTGCATGTTGCAATACCCTAACATGACCTTTAAGATGCTCAATGGCAATAAGTGAAAGGATAGTGACGAGCGGTGCGGGGAGGAGAGTGGTGCAGAAAAGCATAGTAAGAGGTCCCTAATAGGCGCGGCTGTCGACCGGGCTTGACTATATCAAGATTAAGCTACGAAAAACGAGAAATGAAGACAATTGGTTTACACTCTATCTTACATGTTCCGCCGCCAAAGTACAGGTAAAGTGCGATAACAAGCACTGGAATTAACAAGCATTGGTACGATAAGTTAATAGTTTAATGATAGGGTTCTTGTCAAGGTCGTATTCCTCTCCAGCCGTCAGTCTTTTTGTTCCTCCCAATCGCGACTTTCTAAACAACAGTTCTCCACCATTGCTCATCAATGAATCTTCAATGGTTCATATGCTTTTAAAATGTGTGCAAAATATCTGGGGCGGCCAGCTTAATGTCAAGAGTACTGAACTTGAAACATAGTTTACTGTTCATTTTCATACGAAAAGATTGCAGTGTTTCATAAAAAAACTAGTTCATAACAGGACTTCATGTTGGGTATGTCACCAAAGGCACCTTCATTGTATATTGCAATGATACCAATGTGAATAAAACCCACTCCGTCCTTGCCCTCTTCGTGGCCCCTCTGTGAGTTCCATTTTGGCTGGGATGCGTCACTCTACCTTCCTCAAAACCTAAAAACTTCTCCTGCTAGGTGTCATTAAATGCCAGTAAATACTCAAGGACATAGCCTCATTGTTCCAGCAGAGAGGTATTACTGCAATCTACCACTAAAGGGAAAGCTAAAAGGGCCGTTGCTTGATACTATGTGAGTGTACAAAAACGTATAGCAGTCATACTGTTGACATATATTCTTCAGGGCGTTTTACACTTTCTGCAGAAGATAAAAGTCGTACGAAACAATGTTACTCATTTGAGGTATTGCAACCCCTGGCTCCACATTGGGTTCTCCTTTGCACTACTCAAGAGTCTAGCAAGATTATTCACTCTTGTAGCCTTTAAATGGAATTTCCTGCCCTGGACGTAGAGGAATCATCTTTTTAGTTGTAAAACACAACACACGTGATACAGCTCTGAAAAGGATACTACTAGAAAATCCAAAATGCCAACAGAGAGCCTGTTCCGCTAATGATAAGTAACGTACAAAAATAGCGGTGTCCACTCTTGCTAATGAAGAAAGAGGAACATCCAAGAATTTTCGGAGAATTTTAATGGCAAATATGAAGATTCTGAGCAGATCACGCTCCTAAAAGAAAAAAAGATACGGAAAAATTCACAATATTTTATATAAGAATGGGTGGTACATTGGTAGCGAATATCAATCAAAAAGCGAAAGATGGGATATTTTGCGCATAGAAGGGTTAGACAATAACCATTTACCATATGCTAGCTCGTGGTAAGCAAATAACACACAGTGACCGCCAAGTGATGCCACAATAGCTTCAAGGAGACTTGCAAAACTTAAATGCTGCAATCAAACGCATGGGAAATCATATTGAAGTGTTGGCAATATAAAGCTGTGTGTTAACAAATTGATCAATTGTGGTCAACTTGCTCTGTAGCTCATATTCAAACGGAAACTGAAATCCTTCAAACGATGCGGATTGAACTGCGTTGAACTGTGCACCTTGAAAATTGGACGGATTGAGTATTGGGTGTATTGAAGATCAGCCATATTTACCTTACAGCATCTTAAACATTGGACGGAGTAAATGCACGGTACCCATTTTCTGGAAGGGTAGTTTTAACGCTTGCTAATTATCCACTTTTAGAGCAGATGACTAGAGTAGAAATATGGTTGGTTTTCCGTCTTTCCAGGCAAGATAAGTCTCACAGTGAGTATCGACAAAAGAGGGCTTTCTGTATATGCTGGTGCGAAAAAAGCCAACTCGTCTTTGTGAACTAAAATATTCAGGAACGCTAAGGAGTTGTTTAGCTTCTTTCCGTAAGTAAAATTAAGAGTAGGCTGTAGCTCATTCGGTTATAATAGGATGTAGCTCACAACCTGTCCATTTCTGAAATCCGCAAAACTGTCTTCAACGTAAGTAAAAAAGTGGCTAATTGGTGTTAGCAAAACGTCTGCTTTCATGGAAACCTACAAAAACCCAAGAGAGGAGCCTGTCACCACTCTGTCATCCTGTATGAACAGAGTTGTTAAAACTGAATTTAAGCGACCTATCGGCGGCATTTATCAATTCAATGAACACGTCCTCAATCAAAGGCGGACTTTACCTTACTCCACTGTCAAGAGGGTTAACACAAGTTAATGATGTCGTTTATTGACTCATGGGTGCATACTAATTATAAATGTGCAGAGTTTGGGTAGTCTAACTGCTGCACTGATGTCGTCTTTTCACGCTTTGCAAGCTTCCACTCCCAAATGACGCGGGTGGAGGCAAGTCTAACTGCCCGCACTGAAGTTGTTTTCTTATACTTTGCAAGCTTGCTCTAATATGGGGCGGGGGTGGGCGAAGGCTACCTATAATATAATATTCATGGCAGAAAGCTTTCAGACCTCCAAAAGGAAAATTCCCTCCACGTAGGACATGAACTGAAGGACGACCACTAGACATAATTTCAATCGGTACGTCAGAATAATATTTGAATTACTTCTCTTTACATACAGTAAAGAGTTCAGCATAGGCAAAACGTTAGTTGATAGATTTACGTCTCATTCTATTCACATTAAACTAAGCTATATTGCCACTGGCAAAAGCACTTACCTCAAATGTCTTTTTGCATTTGGCATGAAACTCCAAGCTTAGACCCACATTGGATGACTGCCTGGTTGAGGAATACTCAGTCAGTAAAGCTTTCATAATGGAACAGCAAATGAGAAGCTGGAAATGCAGAAAACTTATCTCTGTCAAAACTGTGCAAACCTTATACAACCTCAGTTGCAAATTAATGATAAATTAGCACAAGTATTAACTGAGAAATTACTAGCATATAATACCTAGTCAGACTTTGGTGCTATCATAAAATACAAGACTGAGGTGCCCAGGAAGGCAATGTGACGGTTATATCCCATGAATGCTGGATGACCTGAGAGACTTGTGAAATATACAGAGCTCTACTCTAATTCCTTTGCCAGCGTAGCTAAAGGTGCAAAAATGTTGACACCGACTGACCTATACAGTTATTAGAAATACTTAATCCATCACAGTACCAAGGGTGATGCCCCATAAGTTTACTCATGGGCAAATCAGGCTTGGGGGCTGCCCTCTTACTAAGGCTGATATATAACTCTGATGACGAGTCATTTGAATCAGTTTTAAAACCTGATACAAATTACATACACTATCTGAATCGTTTATTAATATTTGGAAACAACAACAATCTATTTAGATTTGATTGTGTACAGCAACTAAACACCAAAATCATACCAAATAGCATTGAATAAATCATCCTTCAACTGAAGACAAATGTTAAAACCCAAGTGCTAAAATTGCAGATGTTACAAAATGGCATCAGAACGTTTTCTTACAGTTTTCCTGCAAAGCAAAAAACGTAATAGAACTAAAAGAAACCATTGTCTTAAGTTGCAAGTTAATATCAAGGATTATTGACAAATAGTCTTAATAAAACACAAATCAAAACAAATGTTGGCAAGCTATTTTCATGGCGTATTTTCAGGTTAGTAAATTTGATTTCTACCTTTGAATCTACAATCAGTAAAATGATATTTTAAATCTGCAGACCTATATGCTAACTGCTTATCATAAAATACCTGGAAGATACTTTCCAATGCTATTGTTGAATTACAATAATATATCACAGTGACCTTACTATAATAAGACTTAATAAGATCCATATATTCAAATAGGATTTACATTACAAAACTCTGAACCAACACACCATTTCCTTATCTCCATTGCTAATACAGTTGTCAATAGTGTTCAAAACATTCTCACGAAACTCCTGGGATCCATCCAAGCTACCACGTTTGATTATAATAGCCACCACCTGCAAAATTTGTTCCCTCACAAATCCTTGTAAACTATAACAAAATCAAAAGAACTGTCACCAATTAATCATGAAACATCATCATTACCATCATCATTATCAGTGTCATCATCATCATCATTACCATCATCATCATCATCATCATCACCATCATCATCATCATTGTCAGCATCATCATCATCATGGGCAGGTCATGTTTATGTCAGTTAATGAATACACATATGGAACTGTTTGCCAATTATTAATTGGTGAGGTTACAATTGGTCTGTAAACCCCCCAAAATAGCTACTCAAAGAAGCACAAAAAAGCAACCAAGACACCAAAGGGGCATTAGCCTTCAGTGCTTTCTATCTTGAAAAATTTAATCAAATGCAACTAAGTCTGAATTGTGATGAAATTGATAGAGTAATATGGAAGACCATAGTTATGATTCTTTAAGTGGAGGAGGGGGTCAAACCATGCCGTCATTCAAATAAACAAAATAAAATATATCCACTGAATTTATACATGTGACAGAATTGTGGCATAAGTGAGGGACTTATGCTCTCCTGTACCCATAAGTTGCTACACCCATGGATAAGAAAAGGGCTACTTCCACCTTAACTTCCACCATATGATTAAATCACATCTATTCCCTCCAATATATCAATGTGTGCAAGGTCTTATTATGAAATCAACTTTGAAAAAGCAACAAATGGGGATCATGATAACTATAGAAGTAAAATGTAAGGCTATGATACCAAACTAACGCTCATTCTAAAAGTCAGTCAGCATTACAATCAAAAAACCGGTTTTTGATGTTTTAGGCAATTTGGTTACTCGTGTTGTTCACTTTTAACTAGAATTTAAGGCACAAAAACTGACCTGTTAATGAGCAACTAACACAAAATGTACCATGGAACAAGTAACTGACAAGACACACACTGATCTGCTTTAGAAGTCTGGTATCATGCCCTGTAGTGACAGAAGTATATAGCTCAGTAGTATCTCACCTTTTATTTTTTGTTACATACATAAGAAGGAATGAACAAATGCCATCAATGTCTTGCTTTGGTAATATGTGCCATTCTCTTAAAATGGCTTCTTTGATAGTAGATGCTGCTTCAAATAATACATAGTCAACCTTGCTGTTTTCTGTTGGGAAAAAACGTTAGTTAATGATTTGGATCTCCAACCATTTCAGATAATATTTATATGCATAGACGTGTGTGCATCAATGTCTTCAATCAAAAAAAAGGGAAAACAGAGAAAAAAAGTTTCAACAACTCTGCTACAACCAAAAGAGTACTTTGAAAAGTCATTTTTAAAAAGTCACTATGTATAGCCAAACTTGCATAATCGAGCAATCCAGTCAAAGATTGTACAAGGATTATCTTTGATGTGCAAATACTTGAACTTTTTAAAGTAAGCGATTAAAATGTTGAAAAATAAAAGCACAGACTGTCATCTGGTTTCAATGCAATGCATACATATAGATTGTGTAATATTAATCAAATCAATATTAAAACTAACTCCTCTACAGAAAAATGGAAGGGTGTGTCAACTTCAACAAATCATTTACTTTGGTCTTGATCACACCTTCCCCTTTGGTTTATAATGCACTGGGCACTAAAATGAAGCCTTCCATAAAATAATGTATAAACTTTTCTACAAATAAGAGAAAGAAGAGGCCAAGTATTAACACACTCATAAAATTGATAGCTAACAAGATAAGGGTTTGGAGCAAGCATGTAGTAGAGGGTTAAATGAGAGCTTACAACCAATAAACCAAGTTGCATGTTTTAATTGCACTTAAAATGAGAAACAGTATACCTAATATAAACTGGCAGTTTGAATATGGGTGTTTTGATTTCCTGAAATGCAGCACTGTTTCTTCTGCCCTTTGGCGTAGTACTGATGAAACAGCTGACTCTGATGACTGCAAACACAAAATAGATATCTATAAAGAAGAGCTCTGGCTCTAATGTGCAAGAAGAAGACAATATTAAAGAAGCATCAATCAAAATACTAGTCTCGATAATTAGTAGTTCATGCAATCAAGTAGTAATAGTGGATGTGGAAGTAGTAGTAGTGGAAGTAGTAGTAGTGGAAGTAGTAGTAGTGGAAGTAGTAGTAGTAATGGAAGTAAAAGTGTTAGTGGTAGTGGTAGTACTAGTAGTATGAGGAAGTAGTAGTAGTAGTAGTAGTAGTAGTAGTAGTAGTAGTAGTAGTAGCAGCAGCAGCAGCAGCAGCAGCAGTAGTGGATGTAGTAGTAGTAATGGAAGTAAAAGTGGTAGTGGTAGTGGTAGTGGTAGTAGTAGTAGTATGAGGAAGTAGTAGTAGTAGTAGTAGTAGTAGTAGTAGTAGCAGCAGCAGCAGCAGCAGCAGCAGCAGTAGTAGTAGTGGAAGTGGTAGTAATGGACGTAGTTGTAGTGGAAGTAGTAGTAGTGGAAGTAGTATTGGTGGAAGAAGTAGTAGTGGAAGTAATCATAGTGGAGGTAATCATAGTGGAAGGAGCAGCATCAGCAACAGCAACAGCAGCAACAGGAGCAGTAGTAGTAGTAGTAGTAGTAGTAGTGGAAGTAGTAATTGTAGTGGTAATAGAAGTAACAGTAGATGATACTGCTGCTGATGCACTAGTAGCAGTAGTTGCTGTTGTTGTGGCTGCTGATGGTGTAGTGGTAGTGGTAGTGGTAGTAGCAGTACTAATGGTGGTGGTAGTAACAGATATTCTTACCACTAAGACACTAGCAGCCTTTTCAAGTTCAGCTAGTATTTCCATGTTGATGTGTTGACTACTTATAGAAACAGGTTTGTTTCTTCTCCCTCCTTATGTTACATATTCTACTGGTATCTCCTTCTATGGCCATCTGCAATAAAATCACAAGTACCATGAGAAATATTACGTACTATGATGATCATTACACATATTGGTCATTACAAAAACTTTTGAATGCTTGCTGCCATTTCAACATCCTTAAAAGATTTTGAAAATGGTGAAGCTATCAATTATTTATCACTGAATATTTCCAAAGCCTATAACTTATTATTGCAACTGAATGTATTTTGGTGTACAGAAATAAATCATAAAGGTGAGTATCAAAACATGTAACAATCTGTTGAACACAGTGGCAATCTCATGAATAGGAAACAACAATTTCCTACTCAACTGGTAAGGATATTCCTCTGCAATAATGTCACAATGGTAGGTTACTATAAACAATAAACAATAAACTATAATCTTTGTTTTCACCCTTATTGTCACATATCTGGAGTTGGATGTTTATCGGCCTTCTGCTATATATCCTTTGTGATACTGAGCTTTCTAACATCTTCCTCTGCTACCTTTCTCAGGGTAATCTTTAGCCATCCTACTGGCCTTCTACCCTCTAACTGGTACACTCTCTTTACTTTATTATTCTATTCCCTCCTTTTAAAATGTCCAAACAACCTCAACCTAATTTCCCCATTCTAACTCTTACATCCTCCACTCCACATCTCTCTGTGACTTCCTCATTTGTAATCCTGTCCTGTCTTTTACCTTAGCCATATGTCTTAGGATTGATTAATTACAACCTACAATTAGTTCCTCCAGTATTTCTGGTAGTGCTTCAGTGTCCATAGCATGCAGGAGCACAAGTCTCATACATGCACAGTAAAAATGAGACCTTTCTCTCAATGTTCTGACTCACTAGCAGACTTGTCAGTTCTCTACATTTACTACAAGCAGCAGATATCCTATCATGCAAGCTGACTCTTTCACATCATCATATCTCCTTGATAGCAAAAGTTTTTAGCAATTTAAATGCTATCCTCTCCCACCTTATGCATGCTGGGTGTCGAAAGTTATCTCCAGCTCTTCTTGCATCCTTGAGCACTGAATATCTCTGGTTGCACTTTGCATATTTAGTCAACTCGCTATCCACAAACCCCACATGGGTGTCAACCTCTCTGTGGCCTTGCTGCAAGCTGTCTTCTCAACACCATCATTTTGGTCTCATACATGTTTACTTCAATGCCTCTTGAATCCATCTCTCTTTTCCATATATAAAAGTTCCCTATTGCTTCCTCTTCACTTTCTACTGTTACAACTAGATTATCAGGATACAACAAGTTCAACTGCTGCATTTGTTGTTTCCTTCATCAACACCACAAAAAGCAGGGGGGCTCAGTGCTGAACCCTAATGCACTCCTCAAATCTCAAACTCCTCTGCTGTATCTCCTGGAGTCCTGACCTTGGACCTGGAGTTTCTTTATCACGTCATAACCAGCATTTTACGTCATTCATGAGCATTTTGTTGTCCTAATGCCCAAACAATGGCTTTCTCTTGAAACTCTCTCTTTAATCAGTATGGTAGTACATGTTGAGATGTGCATGCACATGACCAATCATTAAAAAAGCATTCCTTAACATGTACCCCTGGCTTTCAAATGACTAGGATATGTAAGCTTTAATTATTTGCCCTGGCTAAGGTCATAAGTGTAACAGCTGTATGGCAAGGCACATAGATAATTTTAGGGTGAGGTAGATCCTGACATGATAATGATACAAGAATGTATTTTCTGTCTATTATTGCCCTCTGGCAAAGTCAATCCAATACAACTGCTAGCAACAACTCGAGTAGGTCCTAAGGAAGATTGTGATGAACTGGCAGCATCACAATATCCTATAAATCCTAGCCTATGTATCCTAAAGATATTGCAACATACCACAGTATGAATTCACCATGATAACAGTGCTGTGTTACTAAACGTAAATTCTTATACTGTGACAATGATGTAAACACAAACACAAATTCCAAACACGAAAATGTAAACATCGATTATAATTTGCATAACCTAAGAAATTAGAACGTAACCCTGACTTGGTTACATAAGTATTATTCCTTAAAAAAACAAGCGCATAATTTCTTACAGATAATGCAACATTATTTTGTTTTGTTGGGTTTTTCTTTTTTTTTTCCCTCTGCATAACATATTCTTTTCCCATTCATTATGTTTAATGGTGCCCATCTATATGGGACTTGTCACTGGAGCATTGAGCACTTTAAAGATTGGATGCCCTTCCTGATGTCACCAATGGCCCTTCCTGGATTTAAACTCTGAGCCTCTTGATCTGAAAGCCAGAAACTTATACACTGGACCAAGGCAGCTCAGTTTGATGCTGTTAAATGACTCTTGAATCCAATGCGTCCCAATCACTGCAAAATAAACTGAGAGCAACTCATCATCCTCCATAGCATCCAATCCAAACTCATCTTCATAACAAGTACTGTCCTTTTTGTCTTCTCTGAGGGCTGTAATATTGGGATAAGCTCCCCTTTAACCCCAACACAGCATACTTGTGAAATTAGTCTTTCAATACTATTCAAGGAAACTTATGATTCCCAAATCCCTAATCCCAACACTACACAATCTTAACCTTGGTCATAAAATACCAAATAATGTTGCATATACACCTTTTGTTTCTTCTTATCATAATCTCTATACCCTTTTGTGCCAAATGGGTATCACATATACACTATCTTAGCTTTCATGTCAATTTTATTCCTTTCTCCTTCAGAAATATGGACAGATACCACTTACCAACATACATGCAAACCTTTAGCACTTGATGCATAGCCACACCATCTTTGATGCTTGAGCTGGTAATCTATTTTTAAAGATACATGCGGTTGATATTCCTTCCCACAAACACTTATGAACATCTGCTTTCCCATCATTCCTCTTGCTATATTTCTAAATGGGTTTAAATTGGTCCCTCAGAAACACCATTTTGCTGAGAAGCCAGTAGAACAGCTTTTTGATGCCTTATTCCCTTTTAGCTTTACCAAGCCCTGCATCTCTTCCCCAACATCCTATCTATTTATTGACATGGCATTATCATCTGCATACCTGAGGTTGTTGTTTGGAGAAGGGCAACAAGGTGTGGTGAGAAGTATATTGTCAATCATTACATTGAATGACTGCATATGGCTTTGTATCAAAAGCTTTGCTGTAACAATAAAAAGATACAAAATCCCTGGTTGACTGCTGCGAGTTTCTCAATCAGTAAATGAATACCTACAAGAAGATCTGTGCACCCTGATTCATTTCATTATATGTCACTAGACTCTTCTTCCAGCTTGGATATCATGCATGGATAATTGAGAACAATTATCAGCAATACTTTGCTTGTATGGCTCATCAGTGTGATCTTGCAGCACCGGTAGTTTGCACGTTATAAGCAGGAACTGGTTTTGACTAGTAGCACATATTCCAGAGTTTGCAAGTCTCAGGGCCACTTACAAGTGTCCCATACTCTACATATAATAAGATGTAGTAGGTTTCTTCATGATATTTCAACTTGCTGAATTAGCTCACCACCACTAGTAAACCATTCCTGGTGACTTCCCTTGTTTCAATCATTTTACTAACATTGTGACTTCATCCATCAAAAGCATTGGTCCCTTTCCAAGAAAGGAATTCTATAGAGTGGTTCTTCATTGGGAGTTTTCTTTGCCTACCACTTTAGCACACTCTTGCCATCTTTTAGACCCATACACCCTGATAGGCCTCTGCCCTCTTTATCATTTATGTTTGCATGTTTTGGTTAGAAAATTGTGTGATAATATATACCTTTAGCTTTCTCAAACAGCTGCTTGGATTTGCATTGTCTGTCATGTTCTCCTATTTTCAAGTACTCTGATGACTGCACCTCATTTTTGTCATGGCAGATACTCCATTTAACACCATCCTATGGTTGGGAATACAGGTGTGATCATCATGCTGCCACATTATGCCAAAAAGTACCAAAGTAATACCAGTTTGACATTGTCATTTCCACTGTAGACTATTTGGCGGTCCTTAGAACAGAAGTAAACAGCATTTTCCAACTTTCTCCACTCCTAACATGAGCTACCACACTCTTGGTGAGTTTTGGTATCACCACCTCATAATACAGAGGGGTTCTTTGCACTGTAGTAGTCTAGTCCCCACATGCATCATTGACACTGCTGACTTGGAGACTCGACATGAAATGTCATCACATGATTCCTTATTTGTGCTGTTAAGCTTGAGAAGCATAGGCATATACAGAGGAGATGGGTTGCCATTTTCTTCCTGCATTGTAGTGTGACACAGTAACATACAAAAGAGGTGGGTTACACTGCACTGCTAAACACTGACATTGTCAACTGTTGACAACAACATGGTTCCTGCACTTGTTGAAAAGGAGAGCCCTACAATTGGCCTATTATGAGTCTTTCGCCAGAGTATATATATATTCCCGGCCCTGCTGCCAAAAACTTGCCTTTATACTGAGGCAGAAGCAGACTTCTAACTTGTAATACTTGCTCAAATGTAGCTATTGCTGTTGTAGTACCAACTCCCATGATGTAGGTATTGCAACTAGATAACTAGATATTACCCAGCACACATTGAAAACTTATATTTTGAATATATATATAAATATATATATATATACATATATATATATATATATTTATTTATATTTAAAATGTATATATATACATATATGTGCACATATATCCATATATCTATATATCTGTGCATTGGCAAAGGTGCAACATGCAACAAAATGACAATGACACACAATTTATAATTAACTGATACATGTGCAAAATTACTAACTTTCTTGATGAGAAACATCTACACTCTAGTTAAAGGTAATGATAATGCCAACTATGGCTAAAAGTTATGTACAATTAATTGTGGTTAGTGTTTTGTTTTAAGGTCATTGGAAAATAACAAGAAATGGATTATCTTCGAGAGAGCTCATTTAAAGAAATACCACACCTTTCATGAAAGATTACATTATTATGGATTTCTGCTGTGCTAAATGCTATTTTTGCCAGAAATCAACAAATGTGTCTACTTCCTGGCCTTCTCTAATCAGTTCATTGAGTAGTCAAAGACATAAAATTCAGGAAGTAACATACATTCTTTATTCTTAATGCTTCTTGTATATTCAGTCAATACAATCTCTAGATGATGTAAGCTACATCCTGGCATGCTGTGATGTCTTCTTATGTTATCTTATTGTGTTATATTTCAAGCATGTCTCCACTAACTGATTTACAACATAATTTCATGTATATCGGTACTAAAACCAGTCTTCCTCTATCATCATAATTCTAAAGATTACTTCATTACCTTGTTGTTTGGGACTAACATAATACCTCATTTCGTTCTTTGTCCTCTCCTGATATAGAATTATGTGACTCTGCATTACTAAATAAATATTCTTAGAAACGGATACAAATGAGCGGATACGAATAAATATGAACCAACACAGCTTTTATAAGAGGTTGAAGTGATATTCATCAGTTTTTCATGTACACTAGTTGTAATTATACGGCATTGCAGTTTTTTGAAATTCTGGAGTCATTCATCGAAATGCTGAATGATATACTAGGATGGTATTTTAAAACTTTACATACAAGACATATACAAGGGCACCGAAGTCAATTTGTTCATTATATATAGTCTGTATAGTACATGACATGCACAGACAATATGTTATTACTGTTTATCGTACAGTTCTCATACACACTGGGCCAATGGTAAGGTAATTAACTTCCTTGAACAAAATAGGAGCAATGATGGTAATCAATAGGTCTGCTCCGTCATGTGAAAGACCTGGAAATAACGTCCTCACCTGTGATAGAAATTGCGTAAGGTAGTAGGCTTATACTACAGGCACTTAAGTCTACTTGAGTATTATTTTATGAATTGAATGGATACAGCTTATGTAAGGCCGCAAACCTCGTGTAAAGCGTAAAGTCACAGTTTGACAGAGAGGACCAACAATACTCTACTAAAGGTAGTTGTTTGCGTACACTAATTGTGTCTATGCGCGATAACTATAAATTAGTCTCATCGGCCACTTAAATAAGATGAGTAGGCTTTAGCCTAGAGATATCGATAATACATCGTCTGTAGCACAGCCATTCACTACATAAACCGATAAGAAGATACATATGAGATGGGTTTCATTACGCAATAGTCAAAGACGAAATATCTAAAATTTCAAAATAGAACCTTAAAAAATCAGGTACCTCTTAACTTTAACAACACTTCTCACACGGATAAAGGACTGTTTCCTTCTTGTAGATTCCAATGCCAGAAACTTAAATGGAATAGTTTGTTTATAGATATACGAAAGGGATCAGCGAAAACCACTGACAAAACTCCACTTCTTTAATGCAGTCAATAACACTAGGATATAAGTGGAAAAAACTCGCTCCTCTTTCACATTATTTCCGAAATCTAACTCGGCATGTGTAATTAAGCCTCGTTTCAGTTAAACCTTGAAAAACTAAAAAGAGGTCATCGTTTTTGCCCGCCAAAGTTTGCTATCAACATGGCTCTCCGACAAAGGTGATTTTTCAGGGTAAGTTCAAGGTCGAAGTCGGATTATTACTTAACAAAAACATGGTCTGTTCCTCTTAATTCTTACTGTGGTTACTTAGAAATAATTTTCCACTACTTTTAATTATGGTACTACATGCTTCTAATGGTGGTACTGTTTTTAGTCAGCTGGCATTGTCATTGCCATATTCATCCTACCCACTTGGTTTTCGTAATATAGGTAGCTATCATTTTCATAACAGTGCGCTATTGAAAAAGGTTGCCTCATCATATTCTTGTACCGTGGATTTCTGTTAGAATGTCTTTACATTAGTCTCTTGATACGGTACCGTATGTACTATTGTCTTAACACAAATATTTAACCAACACCGTGTTTACCGTTACTTAGAACGTTCGTCTTCTACTTTGTTTAAGACAACATTCAATCATTTTCGCGTTCCCACCTCTTAATTACCTTGTTTGAACTGCTCAAATTTTTATATTTATAACCCCGTTTTTGGAATAGGCTTTAAGCCTAAGGTTTAAATTAAGTATTAGTAACTGACTACATGTAATTGGCAAAGGATCTGTAAGCGAAACTCTGAAACACGTCAAACACATTTTCTCTCCCCCAAGAAGGCTGAGCAAGCCTGTGTAGTGTAGTGGTAAGCAAGCTGGATTGCAGTACGGAAGGCTTTGGATCGAAACCTGGCACAGGCATAAGTTTTTCAACAGGTTATGGGCCCATACACTTGAGTCAACTGGAAACACAAGTCATGTTATGGTGTATGATTGGAGCAACTGGGTCATCAAGGTAACCATGTGTTGGATCATGGATGGCAAGCAAGGTAGGTCAACACATGAATGCTCACATTCAGTGGGGATGTTGAAAGTTGGTCAATGTGACATCACCTTCCTGTAATGAATGTTTGCATTGTGTATGTTGACGTCACTGTACAATCATGGAGAATTGATCATCATCCTCCAATTGATCATTGTCATGAAAATGAGGTATTCAAAGATTATCGTGCTTCATAGATAATCAAAGTTACAATCAAAGTTTGATTGACTGATTAATTCTTGCTCAGTGGACAGCCCTATTCTAGAACACATCTTAGTTTGTGCAATCCATATGCATAGCTTTGTAAGAATCCAAGTTTGAAGAATTGGTGCAGTATCAAGTGTGTTTTCCCCCATTTAAAAGTACTTTAGATGTTGGATTAAAGTTTGACACTGGTAGTCATAATGATAACTTTCTATCATTACTTGTTTACATGGACACTGATGGGACCAGTTATTTTAAGACTAGAATATCAACTTCTCGTAATTCATTCTTAATTAGCCGAAACATAGTCAGTTGGAAGTGAAGATTACAAACATCTGCTTGTTCCTTAACTGAAGCTGAGTATAAGGCATTACGTCTTGCTTCTCAGGAGGTTATTTGCTTAACGTCATTATCAATGAGCTGTAGATGTAAGCAGGGTTTATAATATGTGGCTTGCAATACTATAGAAAAGATTTAAAGAATGAATATCTGAATGTATATAAACCCCACACGATTCCACTCCTGCACAGTATTTGATAAAAAAAATGACTCTCTTCACAACAGCTGCAGTCAGCTTTCAACTATAACTAGTTATATTAATCCACATCAACACAGAAAATGGGAATAAGCAGTTCTGTAAATACTAGTACTTGAAAACTCTACTGTTATGCTTAAAGACAAGAGTTGTCCTATTTGAACTATTGGAGACTCAGAAATTCCAAATGAGGACCAAACACATAGATATCAGTCATTATTTTATCAGGGAAACCTTTTCAATCAAGGGAAATCATTGTAAAACATTGTCATTCTTTGCATTACCTCATTCCTGTGCCATTAAATTGTGTAAACATTTAGGAATTTCTAGCATTTCTTTGCTTGTAGTGTTTTTATTGTTTTATTAGCCCAAAGAGGAGTTTTTATCATGTTGCATATTGGAAACCAGGCTTAAGAAGCCACATTGTCTGATTTGATTCCTCTTCTTCTCATAAAGGTCAAGATAAATGGAAGTTTTTCTGACTGATAAATTGGTTAGTTATCAGGTTTGGTTAGGGGTGGCATTTGTAAATTTGACTTAAAGCCTCTTGGCTCAGTTGATTGTATTCTTTTATTTCTTCATATCTGAAATATGCTGATGACAGTGAAGTTGATGGACTTTTAATACTGCTTTCACTATTTTATAATCAGCATGTCTTTGCATAGTTTACAACTTGAGGTACCACTCATTCCAAAGATTGGACCATCAAGTCCATCTGGTAGATTTGTCAAAATGTCTCACACCTCCTAATATTAAATACATGTATAGTTTGTTAGTGCTTTTTTTTCTCTCTTTTGTATAGATTGTATCATCTTGTATATTATTGCATATTCTCAGTATGGGTCATTCCACACCAGTTCATCCAGCCCCTAAACCCCCCCCCCCCCCCCCGACTTTTCTCAAATTTGGACCAAAAAAAGAAACATCGTAGTCTTTAACAAACCTAAAATTATTTCCTCTAAGATTCCA
>JAAAKL020003985.1:0-21879 GCA_010016065.2 Carybdea cf. marsupialis auct. non (Linnaeus, 1758) | reverse complement strand
TAAAAAGCACGATTTCGAAATGGTTCTATTTTGGCACTTGCTAAGGTATAAGTTTTGGCTTTTGCATGAAAATTGAACTTTGCCCCACCACCATTTTGCCCCACCAGCCGCCACTGAAATCTGCCACTACTCAATGAATCTTAATACGAAGTCATATCACAGATTCTTACTGAACTCGGAATTTTTTTAAACTAACTATTTATCTTTAAGGCCTGGCTAGTTAATTGTATGTTATACTATTCTCCGTAAATGTGTTGCATACAACAGGTATTTTCGGAAACAAGTGATAGCGATGAAAAAAACAAAAGAGGTTAGGGTAGATTATATATATTTATAGGCCTGTAGCAACTTCCTGCCAGGTGGTTAGGCTTAATCAATCATATAAGCGACTGGCAGTTTTCTTCGTGTTTTGCTGTTATAATATAACCCTTGAGATTCTTAAAGTAACTAAAAACAAAGCGCGAAGATAATGCGAACATCTCTGATTCATTAATGCTTAGCGTGAAGTGTTGCAGTATGACCTCCTGAATATAAACAAGCGGTCTGCACCAACACTTTCTTTAATAAAAAGATAAGCGATCTTGGTACATGTAACTTATTATACGCAGTTCAGTTTCGCACCTTGACCGGAATGAATACGTTGCTTCATGGACAGTCACTCTATACTGTGTCTGAGGTGTCGTTGGTATATTCAGCTTTGGGCTTCCTTGTTTCGTTGCAGTTGCTTAATATCATCATCAGATGAACTACGTTCGATTAAATTTGCTTCAGGCCATCAAGGCAGAGTACCCGCTTCTCTTTCAAGATATGTGAGCATGATGACAATAACCCCTATCAACTATTTAACGGCGTAGACGGTGTTAAACAGAAATGCAATCAACCGCTGCAAAAAAAACTCATCATGAACGAAGCCACAGCGGCCGACAAGACATGCATGTTCAGTTCCTCAGGTTCACGGGATCTTTGAATAAATATAAAAATTGGGGCATGTCGACACATCAAAGATTTAAATTAAAGTAGAATGAAATCTTTGTGTGGTGGCCCAGCTGCTCTTAAAAGAATCCTTTTGCTAAATAAAAACCTAACAACGAAGTGTAGATCTTTGATGGAATGGTCTATCTATTGGGAACCACTCAACTTGAACGACAGTATTGGACGATCTGCGTGGATACACGCAGGGATATTCACAACTGCATACATCTTAAATCAATGCTATCTAATGCAAGAAAAGCTTCAGATAAATAAAAATGACAAGATCTTGGTAGTGAGATGTAAAACAGATGCATGAGGAGCTGCACGTCACTTACAGTTAGCTAAGTTAAGTTAACTTAACGCTATCCCAGAACCTAACAAGATCAAGGTGAATCTACCACTCACCTCTAAGTTCTCTTGGCTATCCATGTTATCCTTCTGTTCGCTTTATAATTTGTTAAATATGCACTCCATGGCTTACTGATTCTATCCAAACGTGGAATCCGTGCTGTTTTGTTATCTTGACCTTCGATTGCCAACTGGACTCCATTCCTCAGCTCATAACTTCAAGCACTCGCAACTCGATTTCATCTCGACGCGAAGACGAGGGCAAAGGACTGACGGAGAAACAGAAATGGTGTGAGAAAGAATCGGGAAATCTGTGCATTCGTTTATAGGTCTTCTTCTATTTTCTTAGATCCCATTGAACTTTGTATCGATTATCAAACTAGGAAGTTCAAGGCTACGGGGTTACATTTGGCCCGCGGGCTAAGGATTTATGGCTTTCTAATATGGAGGCACACTTATCCTTGAAAATACCCTTGGGTAAGGTCCAGCAGCCACAACAACTGTCTACAAGTCGATAAAAACATGTTGATACAGGGCCGACAAAGTACTTTGGGGAGTGAGTACCGTAAGGTCTCTAGGTAGAGCGATAGGACTAGACATAAAGCTGAAGGGGGGGGGGGACGTTTTTATACCGTGAAGTTGGCTTCCTTCGAGCTCCTTTGTGCTAGCTTTAACAACGCAAGTCTTCCGATTCTAAACCACTCCCGAGTTCATCAGAGCAAGGCTCATGGTTCACTAGCAATTCTTGCTTCCAATGTCTGATTATGTTCGATTTATGCATAAGTTATTGTTGTTTTCTTTGGATGAATTAAGCATCTTAAGTAAAAAGGTAATATCGAAAAGCGTGTTTTAAAATGAATGTTTTATAAGGCTATTTACAAATGCGAGTCCTTGAAATAAGATTGGGGGGAAATATGCAGCTGTGAGAAGAACATCTCTCTCTCCATTTTAATTTCATTCTTTAACAGAGCTAAGATCTATATAATTGTAAAACACGCTACAAAACTAAATGACCAGCGAATGAAAAAATTGGATCAAATATCAGTGGAGTCAAAAGTTAATGGGAATATGGAGTATCAACATGAGTATTGACAAAAGGAAATCGTTTGACAGGATGAATTCAGAGTGGGGCTCAGATGCATTATTAGTTTTAGAGATTTTATCAAAGCTGAACAAGGCCGAAAAATTTGCTGCTTATTCAATCTTCTTAATAAAGAGTATCAAGATTTAGTTTTTTAAGCCATTCTTTACCCTCTTTCCCTTTGCGGGTGACTTGCGACGTTTGAAAAGCACTCAGACCATAGATATTGTAGATTGCTGACATACAGTAATCGCGCTCAAGAAAACAAGAGAGGCTATTGCTTCCACTCTTAGCTCTCCAAAGTCAATAAAAAATCAAAGTTCTGTTATAGAAGTGCAACTCCACTGTCTTGAGGGTTGCATTTGTTTGTGGAACTGGATAATTTCTGTTTCCGGAAGCGGAGGAACAATTTTGAAAAGGTAAAAACTACAGCTCAAAAATGTTGAAATTGAAAAAAAGATAATTTGCTCCAAATTTTGCGCATTAAACTCACTATCCCTGTTCGCACATGGTTTCTCCGGGGTGTAGCTAATAGGGGGGATTCCACCTGAATTATCGACCAACTGATCTGAAGTTGTTGAAATAGAAAGAGATTTTGTGTAGAGTGATGTAAATGCGCCTGAGTTGCTCACTAGGAGAGACTTACCTGGAGCAATCCGTAACCCGGTAGTTTCCATTTTTTAGAGGTTAAAAACTGATTGGTTCTTTGAGAGGCATTTCGTATCTCCACGAAAGCTTTCCTATTTCAGAGTTGAATTCCCGACATAAACAATTATCAGGCGCCTTACTTTCATAGTTTTAATTATTTGCTTGTGTTACCTTCGACTTTGTTATCTCTGATCTTTCATTGCATCATCGTATCTTTTGTTTCATAAGTGATTCTCATTAGACCCATCTTGTCTTTCTGTTAAACAGCATAAAGGTTTCCTTAAGGTTATTTACCTACTTATAGGTGCTTAATAAACAGAGCCTTCACTTGCTCGATTTTCCAATTATTTTCCTCCCACTAAGCGCCCAATTATTGATATTTTGTCATAGTTACCTCTTAAGCTTTGAAGCAATTAACAAAAGCGTCTCACTGGACAAGTGAACAAGTTTAATATTGAGTGTGACATTGAGTGGACATACCTTATGCGCAAGTCGTTTTATGATCCACAAAGCAAAACGCAAGTCTCTCAGATATCCCCGGGTTATCTTAAAATGACTGTTTGGCCTGTCATAGAAATACAAATTATACAAATAATCTATTACCCTTATCTTCACAATACCCTGATATTTACATCAAAATTTTGTATTTTCCATCCTTATGACGAGGAGTTTCATTTTAGCATTATGTTTCCTGTCTACCTCCCTTTTTAACAACAAAACCTTTACTAAATGTCTCCAGCACTCAATTAATTCCAGTCTCCGATCTACTGGGCACCTCTGAATACGTAGGTTTCTTCTTGTCTTATGTAAGATAGCATAGAAAGCTACGAAAATTCAAGATGCTTTTACAAATAGGCCCACCCCTTATTTCCTGAGTTTCATCTTTCTTAGCAGAGGTAGATTTTCACCCAAGGTGCTTTTCTGTTTTATTGAAATGCAAGTTAACTTTACATCACAACAGATGTTACAAGTGTGGTCACCATGGCAATGTGGACTCTTTCGTAAGCCATGGTCAATTTCAAGGGAGCACACAGAGAATTTGCTACCGTTACAGGCATTCTCTACATCTCGATATACAACTTGATTTCCTTGCTTCACTCTTTCGAATTTACAACTGATGGACGAGTTGTGTTTTCAAACACAATTCTACTAAAAGCAATTTCTTTCTACATATAGGATAACCGAAATCCAACTGTGCGTACAAAATAAAAGGAAATACCATTGGAAATAGCTCTGGTCGGTTACTAATCATATCAAAGTAAATACGACGTACTTCGAAACCACATAATCCGAATTATCACATATTACGTAGAAACTTTCAAGAACCTATGATTTCCTTCGTTTCTGTCATAACCTGCATTTGCTTAATATATGATAAACTAAAGTTCCATTTCTATTTATAGCTTTATATCGAGCGCGATTTTTAGCCATCAATTTTAAATCCGAGCATGCGTTTTAAAATGGTTTGGATTGCAATTGCGGCTAAGTGCGTCAAGCTTTTTGCGTCGTCAGCGCTAGCGAGTAAGAGTTCCCTGAAAACATACTTCAAGACTTAACATGGCGATGAACGCCGTGATTAAGGGCCTTCTTGTCATTAACTGGAATATCTATGGTTATTGGCAAGGAAAATTAACCTCCTATTTTGAAGATGATGTATAGATTATCTCATAAAGTATTGGAGACCAAACCTGTTGATTTTGAAGGTGTCTGCAAGGCTTGAGAGAAAGGTATAGACGCCGATACCAAACATGAAACATGCTATAGTCGAAAGAAAATTACGTCTGTGAAATGTATGCCATTGGCAGTGCAAAATACATGGCAAATGTCAACTCCTCGGAGAAGATCTGACGGTACTTTGTTTTCCTAAACGAAAAAATCTTCGTGTTTTGTAAGTGATACATGTAAGCATGTAAGGCAAAAAAGATGATAGTTTGATACGTCTTTTATATTCGCCAAAGAATGTTTTCTTGAACATTTGAATATTCCCGAATGTTTAGTATTCGACGCCAGTTTTGAAGTTTCACGACCATTTCAAGAAAGTTGACTACCAAAGAATCACAAGAGCGAAAAAGGAAGGCTTTGATAAATTCCCAAAGGAATAACTGAGAGCGCAGAAAGAGAGGTTTAAAACTGCACGAAATAGCGGAAACATTTTAGTACTGAAAAGCTTTTTTCGTGTGACACTGCTCAGAGTACAAATCGTCAGAATTGTGATAGGAAGAAATAGTTTTCTTCCTATCACAATTCTGACGATTTTGTACTCTGAGGAGTGTCAGACGAAAAAAGCTTTTCAGTACTAAAATGTTTTTGCTATTTCGTGCAGTTTTACTGTTTTGTACCACCAACAAACTATTTGAAAGAGAGGTTTATTATGGCAGCACTTACAAACTGAGTTTCTTCATCTTCTATGTAAGCAAGGGCTCAGAAAGCATTCTATGGGGTGATTTCAAAGGTCTGTATCAAGTTGATTTTGAATATATTTTCCATGACGCATTTTGTAAATACTATATTTTACACTTTCTAACTTTCAGACTTTTATAGTTTTTAGACTTTTAATTTTATTTTTCAACTTATTTCATTTTGCTTATTACTATTTTCTTTTAAAAACAGGGCTTCTCTTGATAGCAGCTAAATTTGTCTAGCTCATTGAATTACCCTGTATTATGAATGTAGATTATACTCATCTTTACATTTTACATCGAGTGTTGATAAAATTTCCCTGGTTCTCCATCAATGTTATGAAGCTGTCGCAACTAGCACAAGGTAGAACAACTCCAAGGAAGCAAACCATAAATATACTTCTCTGTGACATCTCTCACAATTCCCGATTCACCAACATTCATTTGACAACATTTATCATTTATGAAATTGAAACATGCCAATCAGATTGCTTAATTACAAGGAAAGGTTTTTATAGGCTAAGAATAATCAAGGTTCATGTGCTAGTACTTGATTGGTAGTCAGTACAGTGGCCAATCTCGTCTCCATTAGAGCACAAGCTATTTGTTAAGGAGTGTGATATTTCGCACCAAGTTGTACACAAAGAGACGGATGTCGAATGATTTGAATTAAATTATTGTTGTAAATGAAAAAGTAGAATTGCTAGAGTTGACTAGGCAGACAGAGAGCAAAAATGTGGTGAACAGTTAAAAACAAGGCCTGATTGATCATGAGAATATCTTCAGCGCTGCACTAATGGATTTGGTGAGACCTTTCCTTTATGCATATAGCTATATGTGCTTATGCATTTGCTTTCCACAGTACATAAAATAAATAAACAACCCATATTATGACAAAGGTTAGTGATCACAGGAAAAGGAATTTATACTAATAATATAAGAATCACGTGCAGTGAAATACCCTGTCATGACAAATAAAATCAACAATGTAAGCATCTTGCTCCGCATCTTCAGGTTTAAGATATTCAACTGGTCATAATGTCTGTAAGATAGATAATACGTTTGTTTTCAAGAGGTTCATTGAAGTAAGACCCGAGATCATGTTCCATTGCATTTCAAGAATAAATTGGATCTCAATATTTAATTAAAAATTCAACAAATCTGATGCATTAATTTTATATTTGAACTGAAATAAAAACGCCTTCTGCCATGCTTTAGTATACTGATTCAAGCAACGGCCTTTCTGTAAGACCAGTCCTCCTCTGGCAAACACAAACTAATTGTACTTCCTTGTAGATCACATCATTTACCTTCGCTAGATCCCCTCTCCCCTAACTCCCCCTCTATTCTCTATCCATAATACCGATGACAACTTACATACGGACTTATAATTAAAGTTGAAACATATTTTAGCAGTCGTTTTAATTGTCTTCTTTTGACACTCCATGGACCTTCTGAAATTTCCTAAGGAACCCTTAGGGGTTAAAAGATAACAAGTTTAGAATCCCCTCGCTAAAATAATCCCTTTAACAGTTGTCGTGAGTCTGATCTTTGTTCAAATGTTGCCCGAATGCGGAGTACTTTCAGAAATATGGAGCTAGCTTTGCTGAAACGACTAGGTAAAAAACTGACAGCAAAACTAACTCCTTTTGACTAGATCAGGCATGTAGGCCTGCAGACTCACGAGGATTCTTTAGGGTGCCAAAACAGCATAATAAAGCCGTAAATTTTTGGAACTTTAACAGTTAAATGGCATGCCTCCAAAGTAAAAAAAAGTTCAAAATTCTTCAATTGAATCTAATGAAAAGTTTCCCATATTCTACGATGTTTCATGTGAAAATGAGGCCCTTAATGTCGTATACAAACAAAAGTAACGTTTTGTGAGACTAAACAACTCATCTTTTTTACTTTGGCGTCTCAATCATAACCTAGGGCATCTACATTCAAAAAAGAAGGCTATTTAGTGATTCTACTCTTGTTTTCACGATCTTCAGTTGTTTTGAGTCAAGTTTTCACTAGTTCTACCTTTTCTAAGCTATCTTTAGCATCTATCCGGCCCTAATCAATCTCTTAGGAGCTAGCAACATCACTCCAGTAAATTTCATTATTGCCAAAGTTATAAAAAGTTCCATTCTAAAGCTACTTGACCGAGAGCTCAAAAAGTAAATTGTCTGCTCAAACACTATTCCATTGTCAAGATACGTTTTTAGCTGACATGCTACTACTCTAGCCTCCCAACAGTATTTGAATACTTGCAACAAAAATGGCGTCTTGCAAAACAGTGAAACATGTAACCAAGAAGAAATTCGCGCCAAAATAGAGCCAGGTTTTGCTACAATTGTTACCAAAGGAAGCATTCTATTGGACAGTATATGCAAATAAACTAGGTTTTCCTGCAAAGTATCATAATATTTCGATTCAACTACAGGGCATGTCGTAACGTAGAGAATTTTCGTACAAGTATCGTACAAGCAAGATGCAAGATTTTTAAAGGAAAGAGGCTTTTCCTATAGAAAAAATGCGGAAAAAAGGTTTTAGGCCGTCAGCTGCTCACTATATATAAGTGTTATTTGGAGAGCGCGTCAGTTGCGAAAGAACGGAGATGTGGCTGACCAAACAATTTGTTTACCGTACTCGGGCTGAGCGACACATTTGTCGAATGTCAAAGCAAGAACGATATCAAACTATTCGGACGATAAAAAACAAAGAAAACTGTGATAAGTTAAAAAGAAAACAGGCCTCAATCAATTTGGTAAGGAGAGTATTATATAAATACGGTATACGTAGCTACAAGAGGAAACAAAAGCCATATATTTAGGCCAAGAACAGACAATAGAGAATGACATCGGCGTCCATTTTGTCGTCATGACTGCCATTGGATTGGGAGAAGGTAATATAATCGGACGAATGCAGATTTTCCTTTGACAACGATGTCACTGCAGTTCTTGTGTGGAGAAAGAAATTCGAGTCCAAATGTCTGCGGTTTATATCAAAACATTTACAAATACAGCATTAGTTATATTCCGGGGCTATGGAGATCTTGTCGTGTGTGATGGTGGCGTCAACTCCGAACGATATTGTACAATATTGCAAGATAATCTGTTTGACAGTTTGAAGAAAGATACGGCCATGAAAGAAGTCCTTTTATTTTCCAATAGGACAACGCAAAACCACATGTTTCAAAATTTACCAGGATTTACACGAGTCTTTGTGGTAGGCCTATCCGTGCACTTCAATGGCCGACTCAGCACAGGGTCCTGGCTGAAACATTATCGAAAATTTGTGGTTAAAAGAATTAAACAACTCAGTCGCTATCCTCAAAGACTTATAGATTAACTCTTTACTAAACTATTGGTACAGCATTGACCGTAAAGTGAATGTCCTCTCGTCTGGCAGCTGTGAAGAAGAGCCGAAGCTGTTGTACGAAGTACTGATGAGTTGGACATCAAAAAAAGTAAGTTTATTAATATTAATACTAGATATTGGTTAGTAGTTTGGTTTTCCATTCATGTGTTGCTACATTGATCCACATTTTTAATTACATTACAACGGTCTAAAAGCTAAATGTCACTATCTAGCAAATAAAACTTAATTGCATATCCATAGCTTCTTGAAAATAAACCGAATTCAATCTGAGAATTTCTTGATAAATGCCAAATCTGCTGCAAAATATTTTTTCAATTCTTGAACGTAAACAAGAGAAATATCTAAAATTGTATATGGCTAGTTCACGTTGTCTGTCCGTTGCTATGACATCTGGAAACGATGTGTGTTATGATTGACAATGAAAACAAGGTCAAAATGTTGAATGAAACTAAAACTTGCCAAAACTCGAAGGAGTGGCCTTTCGATTGGTAATCTTTTGATAGAATCCATTATACTATTGAGAATTTATAGTGCAAAAATAGATTTGCAGCTATTGACATCCGCCATATTCATTTCACGTAGGTGTTCAAATACTTATAAATGGAAGGGCAGTATAGCATACATGTTTACATATCCTCGACATCAATGCCTCCAACAGGGTTAAGAAGGATCATCCACGATTCTGATCACTGACCCTTACGATCAAAGAAATCGTTGTTAATTCTGACTGGAGTCCATTCTTTATCTGCTCGGATATATTTCAATGGGAATTTAAAGCCGCCTTAAGATGAAGAGGCAGAAAACAATGAAAATACGACAGGAGCGTAGCCTATAAGAATGACAATGTTCAATCCAAAGTTAAAATTCCTTCGAAATCTTTTATCGTCTTCTAGATTCTACGTAATTGAATGTAAATCAAAGCCTCCCCTAACCCAATTCCGTTTACATCCTTATTGCACAACGGAAAAAAAACAATAGCCGAGTATAGATTTTTCAATCCCTGGGCCCATATTAGATTTTTCTAGGGACTCTAGAATCTTAAACCCCAGCATCAATGGAGGAAATCGCCAAAGAATCTGAAGATTCCCTCTCTTTCTTTTATCCGGAATTGTTAAGTTGTTCTTAAATATAAAAACAAAACATTCCACGTGACATTAACGATGAGAAACATGTCTATATTATGTTTTTATATTTAACATCAAGCAATCCTTTTGTACCTATAAAGCAGTTTTGGAGAAGTATCCACGTTGCACTTAACCCCTGCGTTATCCATCCACCGTTCAATTATCAATTTTGTAAGAATTCAAGTTCCAAAAATTAAAACACTAGGTTTCCATACTCCATACAGAGTATAAGAAGTTGATAGGTGTCCACTTTTTCTTCTTCAAAAACATGTTCTTAAGAGTAAAGTGGGAATAGCTTAGAATTGACAGGCACAATTTGACCAACTCCATTTTCATTACCTCTGTCAACTGGCCCTGCAATGTAAATCTTTGTAAGAGAAAAACATTGATGACTGCAGAAAAATTAATGAAATGCATTTTTGCAAGAAATAACTTTCTTTAAGTATTTTTACTTGGTTTGGGAAAATAAGTTTCCAAAACAGGCACACTCCAAAGATTAATCCAAAATTTAGTTTTTGGGAATCTTACAACCTCTTCCATTTCCTAATGGTAGGAAGTAGATAGTGGCAAAATCTGTTGACAGTAAAAATGGCAAAACTCAGCTAAGAGGGACATGGATGGTTAGTCAAAGAAGGAAACATCTCATGTTCAGTTTTTCCCTTTCTTACTTGTTGCATATACAACTGCCACTCTGCTTCATGTTGATATGCGTCAAAAGCAACAAAGACATCATCATCTTGGTTTCCTGTATGTTGTTATTACTAACATCTATGTTGACTACCTATGATATACATGAATTAGTTATCAGAAAGACCATTGTCAACAGCTATTTAATCACCAGTTGATAAAACTGACAATTTAGAGATATCTTGCATATTTAGTATGTAGTAAACACTCGTAACTATTACTTTTTCTCAAGTGCTAAATGTTATAAATTTACAAATTAAAGTCTACTTTGAAAATTCGCTTGGGGGGAGTGGGGAGTTGAAACCTAATTTTACAGATTGTGTATTACCAAGGTCTTCGGCTACAATAAAATTTTTCCTTCATTGCTGTAAAAGTGCATGTTGCGACTGATAAATTGATACGGCACGACCTCCATTGCTATTGGCAGATGCCCCTATCACACAGCTGCAAGAAAGCTTCATACATTGAAATGATCTGATATAAATTTGCCTAAATGTACTAACAATTCCTCAGCTGAAAGGCATTTGGCCATATACATTTTGTGGTGCAGCAAATAATTGGGCAATACGTGGTAGCTTGTATAAAAGGTGGCACAAATTAGACTGTTATAAACAAAGAAAAGCCTCCAATCAGAGATAACAACAATATAAAACACTGGAAAACTGAACAACCATATCTTCAATCTGTAAATCTTGAAGACAGCTCAATACTAATGCTGCTATTTACATATTTACATTGTCTAACTGACAGGCAGAATTTATTGTTTCCTTTGATTCAAGCCAGCAACTTACAGCAAATACCACACTGGCATTAGTAACACAAAATAATTCTAAGATTACATAGTCAAGAAGAGATGACTTCTGATGATGAGATGTCCAAACAATATTTTACAACATGTTGCTAGAAAAATATGGTGTCTGATGATGGGGTGTCAGACAGCACAAACATTGGATCTATACATGATAACAAGGCATATGGGGGTAGCGGATAGGAGAGTGAATTCAGCACTGTTGAGAACCACTAATAAACCTTAAAAAACATGTATACACAAAACATCTCCACTTATCACTCTGTCCCATTGTTCATTATCTATACACCTTCTCTGACACTCCTTGTGTAGTGTATAATGGCTCCAAAGAAAGGAATTTCTCAAAAATGGAATAAAACTGTTCAAATTTGCTGTATGTTAAAGCCAGCCAAGCACAACTGAAACTATTACAAACAATGAAGAATGTTAATAACGCAAATACTCCCTCACAAACTATAGTTGCTCCAAACCCTTCCTAGACCCACAGAATCTTTTATAATAGGTTCAATGTTGTTAATGGTGTCTGGATTGGAGAACAAATTTATTTAATAATGGCAACTGTGGGAGCCCTATACTTTGATGAATGGGTCTACAGTGTCCTTCTCAGAGTCTGATACTCAGAGCAATGGATATGGTCTTGCAATTGTTGAACAGTTTGAAATACTAAGATCATTAAAACAAGCAAGTACCTGTGCTAGGGAATAATAAATGACTACACATACATTCATATTTGCCTTAACAAACTCTCTACCTACTTAATCTAACCTCAAAGCCCAAAATTGCCTCTCAATTGACAAGATTGATGTACTTGACAAAAGCAATTGGGAAGCGAAGGAATAAAAATGAAAAAGCATGTAACCACCATAATTGCAATTAGCATATCAATGCTGTTAAAATCTGCAAAATATGTACCCCATATGATCAAAGGTTTAGAACCATTCATAAATTGCATTGCCTTACTGTTTTTCACGTAGCTATGAGCAAAATGCAAGGACAAGCCAGACCTACACAATAGCAATGCAATTTTGGTATTTATCAAAACCAAAATACTGAGATCAGAACAAAAATAAAACCTTTTTATAGTTTGTAGAATTCTCCATTTTTCATTCACCACTACAGAGTATACTGAGTAACTCCAAATAAAGCTGCAACTACGACTCTGGTCTACTATTTGTTAATGCCAAAAATCCTTTTATGACTTGACAAGCATGATGTTGTTTTTTCTTTATATGTAATTATGTAGATAGTGATAGGTTTAAAATGTTCAGTACGAGGTACGCTATATTTTGAGAATCAAGAACTAAACTTCAGTTGTGGCTCAGTTTATCATCTTTGTTTTGTTCTTATTGTCCAATGACTGTGGCTGGACATGATATGAGTCAGCTGGGGATTGATATGTACAGAAATTATACATATATCAATTTGGAAGAGTTAGTTCCTAAACATTATATCACATAATTTTATCATGATATAATATAACAAGTCACAAGTACAAAGGGGTACAATTTGAGGTCCTGCTGATTGCATATTTGGATTCCTTGTCATCAGATATACACTGGTACCAATTTTAAAGCAATTTTCCAGGGCATGGCTGCTGATCGTGGCATATAGCACAAATTGATCAGAATTACCATAGAATAGTCCAGCCTCCTATAGAGGGGGATACAAGACCTTAAATAGCATTGTCATGATGATGGTGGTGCTTTATAACTTGAAAAATGAAGGAATTTAACTTCCTAAAATGGCAGATTGGGTAAACATCCAAGATTTTGGTTTGAAATAAAAAAAGTGATACATTTTTAATAACTTGGAATTAAGACTTAAGATTTTCAGCATTCTGCATTAATAATAGCCTTCATATCTAGTGAAGTATTGGTAGTAATGACTATCTTCTTTTTTTATGTTTTCACTTCACACTGCTCTCTCCAGTCTCTATCACACCAGTTAAAGGCACATATTAAGAATAACATTCACAAAACGTTACTGGGCCTCCACATCAAGATGTATAAGGATGGTTCTCCAAGCTGTGTTCATGCTACATTATAGTACAGTGTAATATAATAACTTATTCACTTTCTATTTACAAAAATGTATAGCACTGGTATTTTATTTTCTTCACAATACAAAGTTTGATGATTAAGATTTTTCCTTTAGGGTAGATGCCTTACTTTTCTTACTTGGCACCCCCTTCAAAGGCCTCTTCTTTCTTTTCGATTGACTGGGCATTGATACCACTGGTTGAGGTGGTAAAGGCCCCAGTATAGATGGTGGAATATTCCCTTGAAATGTTGGAGCAAGTGATTTCAAAGCTTGTGAACTTTGTAACGCCTGTGCCTCCGTCATAGGTAAAAATTGGAAAAGTCTTTTAAGGAGTGCTTTCCTTTCTTGTTTAGCTTTAGAAATATCAAGTTCACATGCTGATAACTCGTCCAGTAAAGCAGCATTGGTGTAGACAAGTTCTTTAGCCATTCTTTTCAAATGTCGTATTTTTCTCTCATATGAACTCGACTTTGCTTTAGCAGCATCCATTTTTAGCCCCATTGGGATCTTTTTACGCCTACTTGTTTCAGTTAATACTTTGCTCGGCGTGCTCCTTGTATCTGTTGTCAGACCAGAATCCAGCACAAAACTCTGGCTTAGTTCGTTTAAAGAGGGAAACAGGTTTGTTGACTCGTCGTAAAAAACACTTGTTGGCGCGGGGAACAAACCATCGCTGGAATTATCTTCTACGGATGGCACACCATCCATAATTCTCTCCTTAACTCCGTGTCCTTGACTTATCGATTCGTGTGCCTAGTTGAAGTGCCCAGTAAGTATCAACATCGGTTGTTCGTTGTCCTTAATAATAAATTCAATCGTCTTATTTCTCTTAGACCCAGGACTCATTAGTAGAACAAACTTCACCTTATTTGAACTTTCCTATGGTACGTCTGTACATCACTAAAGCACTTCTGCAATAGTTAGGCAACGAACCAGATACTATTCTCTTCTAATAACTCTGCTTGCCGCAGCGGTGTAGAGATACCAACAGGTTTGTGAAGCTGCAAGGTGCACACAAACTTCAGAATGAGGTCATCTCGAATGCGAGGCATATTGAAAATGAGAGGTGTGAAAAAACATTGACCTCCATTCAAAAGTACTTAAAACAAGGAAAAAAAGTAATGGAGTTAAATGAAAAAAACAAAGATGGGCTCAGTGGAAACGGTCAGTTTCAATGACATTAAAATGTTTCAACAAAATCCCATCGGTCTGTTTGGTCCAAGATCATGAATCAGATCCCCAATGCCTAGTGAATTCAAATTCGTATCGGATATGAAACCCGTCTTTGTGTACATATTTAGATAGTTCTCACTGGCACATTACGCTTTAAAAAAATCACGGATACTTGCAACAATTCAAGTTACGAGCACTATCTGTAGTGAATGAAAACACTTCACTCTTTGGACCTGATGATAGAAAAGGATTATCTCCTACCGTCTCATGCTGAAAACTTGACCTTACCCTTTTGGGCCGACTAAAACGGTATTTAAGGGGGTGTGTGTGTGTGTGTGTGTGTGTGTGTGTGTGTGTGTGTGTGTGTGTGTGTGTGTAGGGAGAGAAGGGGGTGGAGGTACGTACAAAAGCAAGTTAGAAACTATTTTTCATGGCTTTGTGACGAAGAAGTGACGGCAGTTTAAATGCGCCTTATGACCACCGATGAAAATATCTGAATCTGTAAATGCAGCTTAATATAGAACATGTAGACAGTGGAATATTTAGGGGGAATGGATGGGTTTCTCGATTCTAAAAAACAAGTTTTAAATGACGGGATGTGAAAATCGTCACAAAATGACTTAAATCCGTCGTGCTCAGCATTAAGATGTTGATATTTTTTAGGGAAAGATCCCTACAATCCACAAAGTGATGACTCAGGCCTTCGTTGCTTATGCATCCCTTCGGAATATTCCAAATACGCAATAGCATGTCGAGTACTCCTCGCAAATATCTCAGCAATTGTGAAATTAAAAACAATATTGTTTTGACAATGTTGCGCATTTGCTTCCAACATAGTGCAAGGAAGCCGCAATATCGCTTACTTACAGGCACGTCGCTAACGTTGACTGCTGTATCCTCCCTCTCCTGTTGGCTGCTGAGTATTTGTTACAGTGGGGAGTAAGTGAAGTAATGCCTAAAATAGTTCTATCTTTACCTGCAAAGTTGAGCCCATCCATATGTTTGGAATACTTCCGAACTTTCTGCTGATACAAAGCCTTGTAAGTGAATGAAAAGCAACCAAAGACATCAAAGGTCGAGCAATAATGGCATGTCTCACAGCGATAGGACAACTGCATGAGCTAAATAGTAACTATTTGATTACAGCTGTATGTTCCGAAGGAAAGGAGGCATTTTACAGGTAGTTAATAACCTTATTATAATAGTTGTGAGCCGGTGAAGAGCAGTAATGTGAATGAAGGATACTTGGTTTCCGAGTGCCTTTTATTACGTGACTGGCGAAATGTACCCGAGTTCAAATAGAAAAATACGCCATGTTCTAATTCATAGTTGTGTCTTACCAAAGGGAACATGTGTATTAACGGTACCATCAGCAAAGGCATTCAAAGACTTTGGTTAGGTACTACATAAATTTGCCCTGTGAGCGAAACCTGTCTTATTAAACGTCCTACGCACTTAAAACCAAACGTGATCGTATACTGCAACAAACATAATCAAGAAACCAAACTGGGACCAACTGGGTGCTGAGCACTCAAACATGCTTCATTTTCATAGGGTTTCACAGCTTTCCACAATATTACAATAAGGTTACACTGTCCAGCAGGCAAAATAATTGCTGCAGAGTTCTATAATTAAAGAGTTTTGAGGAATTTAGGTATCCTGAGATAACTACTTTTCAATTGATAGTGTGCTTGCCTCTAGAAAGCAACCAATCCACATAAATACTTTGCAATAATGCCAAGAACAATATAAAGTGCGCGTCCTGTCGTAAACCTAAGTTCCAAAGACTAATAAAAGTTTGTCTAATGAAATAGCTATAAAAATACTAGAGAAGAGAGTTACTCATCGGGATTGGAACCCAGAACACACAGTGAAAAGTTTCTAGGCTCGAGCTATTCTAGCGAATGCTTATATTCTCAATAAGTCTCGTAATGTATCTTATACAATTCTATTTCCTCAAACTGCAAAACTTACAATGAGCTCCAAACGCATGATAAAACTTGAGAACTGCGCTCTCAGCAGGGAGGTAAGACCTTTAAGTAGCGGAAAGTGCAACATTGAATACAACGGTGGGATGTTGGAAGCAGTTCTGGTGACTACAGAAACAGAGGGTGCAAGATGTCGTTCCGCTACATTCCTGCTTGTGATATTCTACTGCTCAAGTTCAAGTGGCAAAAAGCAGGGAGGTAAGACCTTTAAGTAGCGGAAAGTGCAACATTGAATACAACGTTGGGATGTTGGAAGCAGTTCTGGTGACTACAGAAACAGAGGGTGCAAGATGTCGTTCCGCTACATTACTACTTGTTATATTCTACTGCTCAAGTTCAAGTGGCAAAAAGCAGGGAGGTAAGACCTTTAAGTAGCGGAAAGCGCAACATTGAATACAACGTTGGGATGTTGGAAGCAGTTCTGGTGACTACAGAAACAGAGGGTGCAAGATGTCGTTCCGCTACATTACTACTTGTTATATTCTACTGCTCAAGTTCAAGTGGCAAAAAGCAGGGAGGTAAGACCTTTAAGTAGCGGAAAGCGCAACATTGAATACAACGTTGGGATGTTGGAAGCAGTTCTGGTGACTACAGAAACAGAGAGTGCAAGATGTCGTTCCGCTACATTACTACTGGTTACATTCTACAAAGATGAGAGTTAGCTCGATATCAGATATTTCATTAGCAGACCATTAATTATCCTATTTACATGTGATATTAATTGCTTAGATGAAAGATACATAAACTATTTCCCGCCTTATATACAATTCGACATGTTTACATAGAACTCCTTAGAAATTCGAAGAATATTCTGGAAATTTCTAGTGTGTTCCATAGAGACTTCTTGAAGGTTCTGGAAATCTACAGAACTTGGCAAAACATTAATGAATGTTATGAACGGTTGTAGAATGTTCTGGAGAGTTAATGAATGTTCTAGAAGAATCCAGCTTTTATAACCCACAATAGCCCAAAGTTTCGACCGATTTCTATCTTGAATGTGGATGGAAAGATTATGTTTAGGAGGTCAAGAATGAGAAGGGAGATCTGGCAGTGGTGTGGCTAGACATTGCCAATGTGTATGGGTCAGTACCGTATTCTCTTATCAAAGCCGCAATAGAGTTTTTATGGATCCCACACCAAGTACAACAGATACTTATGACATATTACAGTATATTTAAAATGAGATTTAGTACTAAAGATTTTACAACGGAATGACAACGCCTAAAAGTCGGAATTAAGGCAGGGTGTACAATTTCAGTAATTTGTTTGTTCTAGTTATGAAAATGCTGCCTCGTTCCAATGGATGTGGCGATACTTAAGTCAGGACGTGCCTTAATGTTGCTGCTGTATCGAAGACGAGTGGAGGCACTGGCCATAATTTGCCAATAATGTCACGAATGTGGTTCAAGGCCAAAAAGTTTAGGTCGCACACCTTTGTGAGAGGCAGACAAACCGAAATCAACTACAAACTTTAATGGGAGGTTATACCAACGTGAAAGTATTAACCAGTCAAGAGCCTCGGAAGATTGTATAAGGATTCCCTGAGTGACCAAGGGAAAGGAGTTGAACTCCATCGGACAACAGAAGAAGGGCTCCAGGCAATCGATAAGACGCAATTACCTGGAAAGTTCAAGTACTGGATACTGCAGTTTGGTTTTTATCCCAATCTGATGTGGCCGCTCCAGATGTATGAGATTGCACTTTCTCGAGTAGAGACGACAGAACAAAAATGTAGCGTCTATGTTCGTAAGTGGCTGGGGTTGCCGAAACAGCTAAATACAACCGCACTGTATAAGAAGAGACGTTTCTGCAGCTTCCCATAGTATCCATTGTGGAAGAGTACAAGGCTGCTAAGGCACGAACAGTGATGATGCTGCGCCACTCGACCGACTTTCCTTTGAAAGATGATCCACCCGAGGTGAGAAGAGGCAGAAAGTTGTAAGAGAAGAAGCTGTCGATGACGTATTATCTAATCTTCAACATGCAGACATCGTTGGAGCGGGTCAGACAGGCAGAAAAGGCTTTGGGCTTCTTGGTTTCAAACTGTCTGCGAAGTGCAACAGAGCTGAAAAAAGAGATGCTGTTGTCAATCAGATTAGGAAAGGAGAGGCAAATGCTCGTTACCTTCATCTGGTGAAATGTAACCAACAGAGGCAGTGTGTGCGCTTGGAGAAATGTGTGATAGCTCTGAAAGTTGGATGGAAAGAGCTCTGGGCATGGGAGCCAGCTAGAACGGCATTCTTAATAAAATCAACTTATGATGTCTTACCATCACCAGCAAACTTCGTCCGCTGAAAATTGGCAGATGATAGTGCCTGCAGATGTGGGAAGATCGCCACAATTAGACATATATTATCAAACTGCAAGATAGCACAAGATAGCAAGATCATCAGGTTCTGAGAGTACTAAAGATTGCATTTGAGTCCAAGTTATACGAATTCAACTATGGAAAGAAGCGAAGACGCGAGATAATGGGGAAGATAGCTTTTCACAAGCTTGGGCTGAGATATCAAGTGTGCCTGACCTTCGTTGGGATGTGGAGGGAAAGGGGCAGTTAACGGCTGATGTAGACAATCTTCTTGTGTTTCCCATACGTTTTACTGCTAAAAGGCCAGACCTGGCTGTATGAAACGAGAGGTGCTGTAGCTAACTGTACCATGGCGGGGAAACTTCAGCGATGCCGAACAGTAAAAGGAGAGAAGGTCGAAGTCATTGCTCGAAGAGTGCGAGCAGAGACTGTGAAAGATGAAGATTTGTCATCTGGCAATCGGTGTCCGTGGCTTCATTGGGCGTGGTTTGTATGATATGCTACGATACAAGTTTTGCTTTCCTCCAATGGAGCTAAGAAAACTAATCAACAGATTACAAGAGACAGTAGAGAAGACAAGCCTCTGGGTATGGATGAAACGCGAGGACCCAAAGTGGATGTGATGACATGGAGATAGACTTGCTGAGGAGTTATACTAAAGCACCAAAGCCGAAGGACACCTCATTTATCGGAGGGGCACCGCCACATCCAATACTGTAGAGGAGTAGGCGCCGAAACAGTGGGTGTGGTTCCTGTTGATGATGTCCTAAGGTGATGGATCCACAAATGTAGATGCTAGTAGAATCCGCAGCATTTTGAGGAATTAGGGCCTCAAGATGTTCAAAGAATCTGTCCCATGACACTACTGGCCATTCCTTTTTGCTCATTGGAGTAGAAGATGAATATTAAACTTAGAAATTGTCTTAAAAGCCCTTGGTTCACGGTCCCTTTGAACCGACTAAAACAAACGTCATCATTACTCGACCCACCGCTTCTTAAAAAAGGGAAAATTAAAGACTATTTTTGTCACAAAAAAATTCTTCCTTGTATGAATAGCATTGTCTACTAAATAAATAGGAAAGCATCAAAATATTAAATTACAGCTTTCATAACGGATAGTAGGCGTATGTTATTAACGCGAGAGTGTTATATACTGTAACGAAGTAACGTATCTTTAGATATTTAGAGAGGGTACTAGTATTTGTAGTTTTCATTACGATTACTCATAACGTCTGGTATTCGAAGGTATTAGTAATTCTTAAAAGACTATTTACAGTACACCATTCTAGGAAATACATTGAAATAATACAAAATTTGGATTCAACAATTTTTCCGATATTACTTTCTAAAAGGTTTTTAAAGTTGGGGAACATTTCAGATATATCCGTGACCAACTCATTACATAAGGAATTTTGCTTTTGAGAGCAGAATACATTTTCAAACATATCAAAAATCGGATCGGAAGGTCACAGGATTGATATTTTGGATGGTACTAGGTATAGGTACAGTTATTTACCGATGTCCCACAATTCGGGAGACGTCCATATCGTAACTCAATGATAGTTTTACTCAGTTTGGATTCGTTCCCATATATTTCGAGATAATGGACAGCATAACTTCATCTGCTCCTCCGCCAATGGAGTTTAGTCGACAGTCTCTAAAGAAACGGCTTATCTCAATATCTGTATATCCCATTCCACCCCAGTATTGTAAACAGGAGTCTGCTACTTCACGTGATAGCCGACCAACCTTTAGTTTTATCATGGAGGCTAACTTGGTCACGTCCTTTCCTTTGATGTAAAGACCTAAATTGCAAAAAACAAACGACATTGCAGTCATACAGTATCCATAAGATGAAAATGAACAAGAGATAAAGAAATAGCGCCATTTCGCTGCTTTGTTGATTACATGGTTATTGAAAGGCGGTGGCAGAACGGGAAATTTGCCAGGACTCGAGTAAGAACAGTGTCTACAGATACGAATAATAAAAAGAAAATGGTTGGCATTTCACGTATAAAGTTGTTGCTGCCGACCCATCGCAGTGGTGTTGTCCGAATTGATGGGCTTACTTATAACTGTGTGAAAAAACCTTTTCGATAGTAAAAATGCACCGGATACAATTCGACTGAAAAATAATTGGAGGCTGGCCGTCGAAACTCGTAAAATGTTTCGATCTTAAAAATGAAAGAAAAAACAGAATTGCTCCAAAATCCTCATCCTTGCCAAATTGTCATAGTTAAAATAGTGATATGTTCACCTTGTAAAACATTTCCTGTAGTGTGGCTTGTGTCACTATTTTTCGAAAAGTGGAAAGCCCTTATATAGTGAATCGACCCGACAAATCGTAACGTGCAAAAGAGTCCGTAGTTCAACGGCCGAGCAATGAAGTTCCTAATAAAACAACAAAAGTAAAACTAAACATATACGAAACAAACAAACAACAAGTCTCATTATAAATCAATTAATCAACACACACACAGTAAAGGAATCTCTAAGACGCATTACTTACCAGTAGCCCTGTAAAGAAGCGATCGCAATAATTCCACTTCTGTTAGAAGTTCAGCCAATCTGAAATGAACTATCTGGTTGCTTAGAACTGGTTTCCCGAAAATTTTCCTTTCGCTGCAATATACAGCTGTGTCTCGAATTGCCCTTTCCATAGTCATTAGATCTGCAAATTTAAATGCAAAAACATCTCTAAAAATTGGAGGGGATAAATAGTCTATGCGAGGTCTGTAGAATATACATAATCACGCAACTACAAAATTCAAAGGCACTGAGCAAGAGACGGCTGTTACACAATATTTCTTGCTGTTAGTGTAAGACAACAATATGGCCGCATCTGCGGCGATTGTTCCCAAGATGTGTTTACACCCTAAACTTTACCGCTTCAATAGAATCTACTGCAAGTATTGTTTCTGTTGCAAGTTGGCAGTT
>JAAAKL020003984.1:0-21880 GCA_010016065.2 Carybdea cf. marsupialis auct. non (Linnaeus, 1758) | reverse complement strand
TATAAGAGTGTACTGTCAGTACCATGAGTTGTCACTATAGCTATATGTATGAAGGTGGGTCCACATATACCTTTCTCTGGCATAAATTTCTATGAGTTGGGACAAACCACTGATATTGTAGCTTGAGGTCTCAACATTGTTAAACCTGAGGAATCCTAGGTTGGTGAGTTGCATTTTTCAAGTTTGATATACCTGTGCAATGTCATTTTATTCTGATTACCCCTTCCATTTTGAAAAGGATTCTAGAACAGGTCCCACCATCGATTGCAGCACCATGTCTCCTTCATATGAAAGCACTGTATCATCTGTTTCATACTTAAAGGATCATTCATCCAGAAAAGAACTTTAAAATCATCAAGTAAGGCTGTGATGGCTACTTGTATGGAAGTAGTAACTTAAGTATTTGAAACCTGAATACAAATTTGTTGTATAAATTTATCTGCAGGTTGCAGGAAAAATTTTGTAACGTTTTAAGACCAAGGAGTACTGAAGTCTTGATGTTACAAAGCCTTAAAAGAACCAAAGTTTTTCAAATCATTTTAAGGCACACCCAACCATCAATGGATCATACACAAGATATTGTTTTGCATTATCATTCCAAGCAAATGTTCCAAAGGAAACCTCTTAATATTCCTAATTTCATCAGATTATGAACTAGGTTCAAAAACAGGGTTTTCATTAAAATGTCCCAAACTTGGAAGAGTATATCTAGTTATACAATTAGTACAAGTTGTGATTTTCATCAAACCACACTTAAATAATGTTACTTTATTATGTGATATTGTGTGGATTCGTATGTTGAGGAGACTTCTAAGTGGACACCAGTTGCAGAACACTACTTTGGAGACTAGGTGTATGTGTTAGGTTCAGTCTATAGGGTCATTCCATGCAGGTTCAACATGCGTCTGTTCTGGATGTCTTCAGATTTTATTTACATTTTCACCACTTGTGCAGCTTCGTACAATATGACACTTCTAAGAATTGACATGACTTTTTAAGTTAATCGATTTTCAAAAGCTTTTGGTCAGCCAAGGACTGTGAGATTCCACCACTGCATATCAATCTCAGAATGACTGGATTCAAAATACATAATTTTTATTATGTTTACTCTGTTCAGCAGTTATTGATTGGGGGAGGATGCTCAAGGTGTAATGAAGTTAATGAAAGAAGTTCATGATGATTTTGGGTATAGTGTATCTTGAATTCAACAAATGTGATGAAAAAGTGATTTTATTTTTGAGATCACTGCTTAAACTCATACTGGTATTGGTGCTTACTGTAGAGACCAACAGCCTTGTAGGAGGAGTCATTAAGCAGAGATGTGCACAACAGAAGATGTAGTGTGCCATCAACAGAAATCTTAAAGGTGGACACAAGAAGAATCAATAACAGAACACCACCAGTGATTTAAGCATCCATTTTTGTGGCAGGTTTCTAACTGCTTAGACCAGTTGCTTATTTACACCAGGTACCTACGGCAGCACTAAGCAATACATCCTGACTAGAATGCGACATATCTATGTAATGGGATTTTATTGCTGATGGTTTTCGCATAGGGTATCAGGGTTACCAACTAGAGATGTTCCCATTTCTTCATCAATGACACTGTACTGCCAAATGTTTCCTTTCTTAGTCAAATGGTCTTTTTGTTATTCACAGAAAATGAAGGTATATTTTGCTTACCATTTATAGAGTTTTGAGGTGGTAATCAACTGTAGGTTAAGTATGTATGAAAAGAAAGGTTTAAAGCAATACAAGGCTTTCAAAAAAACAATGCAGTTGCTAAGTAACAGCCCCTCATATTATGATTTTGCCCACAAAACAAGCAAAGGGGATGCACCAGATTTCAGAAGGTGCAAGAGACAGGAGATGTCATCACTGCAACGTGAACCCATACAGCATGCACTTCAGGCCTGCATCCTACCAACCAGAGTAGGTGACTACCAAGACAATGCTCTATTTTGCTACTTGCCACTTCTACCCCCTGACCTCAACCAGTGGACATCAACTTCCATCCCTGCAAAATTGGAATTCAGCCTGTGATGGCATGTGGCTGGACCAAGGAAGGAGTACCATTTGAACTGTCAGTGTGACAAAAGCCATTGGAGAACTGCAATCTATTATTAAGATGACAAAAGTTAAAATATTTCAGATTGGAAATGAACAAGAGAAATAATGGTCCATATCAAGTGTTTTTTCAAGAAGAAAAAGAAAACAGATACCAGAACCAAAAAATGGCCAAAAAGGATGTCTCAAAACTACTCAGAATTTTACTTGGTGTCATAATCTAGTATACCTAAGTAGACAAACATTCACCTCTAGTCTTTAGCAAAGCAACAAGTTCCCCAGTGAATTAGAAAGCAATTTAAGTAGCTTTGAACCTTTGCTAAAGTTTTGTGCACCTTACAAAAAGGCCTCTGTGGTTTCGTACCATCTTGAGAGTATTTTTTGTCCTTCTTACCAGGGGAGCTTGGGAGGCCTGGCTGGCGCTAGCATTGCAGCTATTAAATACACCAGGAATGTTCACACAACAACAAGACAAAGCTGTAAGTACTTGTTTTGTTATGTTTGTCTTCATTGAACTGTGTCAGTTCTAGATGAAAATGAACTCACTATGTATAAAGGTACCTACGTCACTCCTTGTAGCTACAAGGGACTTGAAATGAAATTTCCCTGTCCAGTATATACGGAGACTGTACCCCTACCTCCCCCCCCCCTAAGTTATTGTAAAAAAATTTGTTGTGGAGTGTAATACCAAGATCTGCTAAATCTCAGTTGAAAAGACTTATTCCCACATTGCTTGACGTAGTGTTTTAAATCAACCATTAGGTTCTCATCAAGTGGTATTTACTTTATCTGAAACTTGTGCTTTAAATGGCTGCAAATACTAGCCAAGATTTTTTACGCGGAATACTTTTCGGAAACTTCTCTGTGAATTATTAAGGGTGCTTCTGATGTGCAACCTCACCCAACATTTCTGACTTTCATTGTCAGAGAGGAATACGATTAAGTTCTCTGAAGTGTAACTCTGTTGCTATGGGATTGCCTGATTGAAGGATAGCTCATGTTGTGAAATGTCAACTGTGCCAGTTGACCAGAGGTTATGCATCCTAAATGGTGTACTTCTTTTCTTTACATAACAGCGACAGCTGAAGTATCAAGTATTCTTGAAGAAAGAATCTTAGGAACATCAACAAAGGCAGAGCTGGAAGAAACTGGCAGAGTATTGTCTATTGGTGATGGTATTGCTCGTGTGTATGGCTTGAAAAACTGTCAAGCAGAAGAAATGGTGGAGTTCTCCAGTGGGTTGAAGGTGTGTTGAGAAGTTAACATCACTTGTAGTCTGTTAGTTGAAAAAGGCAGGACTTGTAAGATCTGTTTCAGCTAATGCAGTTGTAGGCAGGAGCACATTTTTTGTCAAAGATATATTTCGTTTTCAGTTGGATAAATGTTGCTGATATTGCACTGCCCAACTTTTTGATGCCAAAGGTACTCGAATTTTGTCAAGTTTGCTTTGCCATGCTGTTTTTGTATCCACCTTGTTTCACTTAGCTAGTCATACTTGTAGTAGCGGTCTTCACGACTACCACTGGGCACTGCTTGTTTATTTGTTTTTGACTTGGTATTGGAGCTGTTTTGATAAAAGGTCAGTTAGATTGTATGTATTAACATGTATAAGAATGTATAGGTTCTCTTCCTTGACCAGGTTTTATAGTTGATTCAGTGAGATGTTAAGAACAAGTAAAGTTGTAAATTTAAACGTAGGAACTGTGGTGTAGTCATTTTAACTACAACAGGGTGCAACTTGCCCTGCAGAAGTTGGATGCATGGCCATTCATAGCAATGGTCTCAGCTTCATACAAGTTATCAGATGTTGTTCTAGCCTCCTTGTGTAAGATATTTTTCGAAATACAATGTTGTGGTATTTATCATTGTTCATGTTGGGTTTTTTTCTTTTAAAGGGTATGGCACTGAACTTGGAACCTGACAATGTTGGTGTTGTCGTTTTCGGTAATGACAAACTCATCAAGGAAGGTGACATAGTCAAGAGGACAGGAGCCATTGTAGACGTTCCCGTTGGCGAAGAGTTGCTTGGCCGTGTTGTGGATGCTTTGGGAAATGCCATTGATGGCAAGGGGCCAATTAACTCAGCCACCAGGGCAAGAGTTGGTGTGAAGGCACCAGGTATCATTCCAAGAACCTCAGTCAAAGAACCCATGTTGACAGGAATCAAAGCTGTAGACAGTTTGGTACCTATTGGACGAGGCCAGCGAGAGCTTATTATTGGAGACAGGCAAACTGGGTAAATAGTTATATGTTTCTTATTTGACACTGTCAGGCATCCCACTCTGTCATAAAATCATAAAACGTCATAAAAAATTGAAGTTTTGAAATTTCATGATAGAATGTCATAAAAATGTTCAAATCTCATAAAATGTCATAAACTTTTGCATGAAAACTCTAGACCTGCGACAAATAGGCTGGAATTCCGAGTTTTAAGGATTTTACTGCAATTTTCATGGTGTTTATACCAGAATGTTCAAGTTGGGGGCATTTGGAGCCCTTTTATTTTTGGTGCCAATTTGCTTTCCGGAATTGAGTTTTGCTCCAGATATGGCTCTGATGTGCATGCCTAGAATATGACATGATTTTATCATATCTGTCAGGATAATATTTCAAATGACCAATGAATAACGTAAATTGTCATAAAATTTCATAATAATCACCGAAATATGTCCTAAAGCGTCCTAAATATTCAGCAAAAAATGCCATAAATTCTCTTTAAAAAGTGTTAAATTTAATGTGGGAGGCCTGCACTATCGTCCGTCCTGATTCATTCTAGCACTGGCTTTGTTTGCTGTGTATCACTGTACACTTTTCGTTTACTTGTAAGCATTTTACTGACCTGATTTCATTTTCATATTTGATGTTGAATTTTTTCGTTGTTTTTATGTTGTAGAAAAACTGCCATTGCCATCGATACTATCATCAATCAGAAAAGGTTCAACGACGCAGCCGATGAAAGTAAGGCCATATTTCCACTTTGTCTCATTACATTGTCTCTAAAAATTTTTAGCCGCTTTAGTCACAACGTCACAAAATGCACTGTTTACGCTTCTGTTCTGTGAGTAGGATTAGTCAGCACTGCCTTTTTTGATAGTGCAAATCAAAATTACCTCGGCAAATACATTGGGAACGTGTAATCAAGGCCGGTCATTTTCGAGTTGCTTAACTTTTACAATTTGTGATGAAAGGGAAATAATCAGTTTGTTTAGTCTTCTTGTGAATACGGCTGCGCCCTCCTTGAATGTCGTCTTCCTGTTTTTTTTCCTGGGCCTCCTGCCCGACCCAAATAGAAAGTGCTTTTGCAATTGCATCCGCTAATGCCGTTTACCTAGACATACCGCGAGGGCTTGATAACAAAATGTTTATTTATATAATCTGCATTAAAAAATTAAAGAAATTCCAATGGCTCATGGTATTATTGTATATTCTTTTGTCGTTTCTGATACCAGTTGCAACGTATCTTCTTGCTTATAAACTCTTTTTGTGTCTAATTTATCATTTTAACGCCCTGTTAAAATCTTTCACAGAGAAGAAACTGTACTGCATCTACGTCGCCATTGGCCAGAAGAGGAGTACAGTAGCACAGTTGGTGAAACGCTTGTCAGACGCTGGTAAGTATACGTGGCAAAAAAACTTGATCTGTTAAAAGAGATGCCAACGAGCTGGAACAAGAACGATTGTGACTTTGCTGCATCGTCATGTATTTTGTGGTCTAGATAGAGAAAGAGAGAATAATGAGCTGACTTTTATGGCATGGCTGTTTTATGATTGAATTAGACTGTTGCCTTGTTCTTATCTTCGTGTATTCTGGTTGTATTTGATTGTCTTTGTCGTGGTATTTTTGAATTGCTTCTTCCTTTTCGCCCTTGTCCTATTTTTCTTAGTGTTTTTCGTAGTGTTTTTCTTCTTCTTTCTTGCCTTTTTATATACGTGTTTTTGAATTTATGATGGTAAGCGTAGTATGAGACGTTTGATCATGTGCTATTGCAATAGATTTATAAATGGAAGGACACGGTTGAGAGATGTTGCTCCCTGCGAAAAATGTGTGGAGTCGCTGAGCGGGTATTGAAAGTGGATAGTGTTGAAGTTGTTTACTATTGATGCTCTCTACTTATCGACCCGGTACATTGAACTTTTTGTAGCTGGAAAAATGAAGTAAGTTGTTACCATTCTCGAATAATATATTCCTAATAATTTTACCTGCAAATTTCTGTTGTACGTTCATCTTGATAATGTTCATTTAAGTTTCCTGTATTTAAATCAGAAACGTTCATACCTTAGATGCCATGAAGTACACCATCGTTGTCAGTGCTACCGCATCAGATGCTGCCCCCTTACAGTATTTGTCACCCTACTCTGGATGTGCTATGGGAGAATTTTTCAGAGATAATGGAAAACATGCTCTTATCATCTATGATGATTTGTCAAAGCAGGTGCGTTGTTTATCCTCATCTCTCAAATAGACGGGGACGTGGGAGTAAGAGGGGAGGTTAGCATATCATGTAAAAATTAATAAGCGGGGAGTACGGAATAAGCAGGGAGCATGGCAAATTAGAACTGCATTAATAAAAGGGAAGCTTGGAATAGTCGGGGAGTTCGGCAAACCAAAAAACGCATAAAATAGACTGACACAATGAGTACAAAAACTGTTCTTATATTATTCAAAAGGGCAACAAGAGTCAAATAGTTTTCTGCTGTAAGTGATCCTCCTTTTCAGACTCTTCCGTGCCACATCGTACATAATGGGTTATGGCAATAATGTATAGGTCGCGTGAGAGGTATTGCGTCGTATTTTTCACAAATCCTTGATAGAAAGAATTGGCTAAGGATATTGTGAACTTTTTTGAGTGCCACAGTGCCACAGATTTTATAGTAGTCGACGTTGGAATTAAGGGGGTGGTTGGCAAGAATTCTTAAATTCAATAAACGGGAAGCACGGAATAAGCTTGAGGAGGTCAGCAAAATCCTGCAAATTTAATACACGTGTAGCCCCGTCTTTTTGGGATATGAGAGTAACCATTATGTCAATTTGTCGAAGCCCAGTATTAATTTCACGCGCCGAAGTACTAGCTAATGTCTTGTAAACAATTAACTAGTCCGAATTTGAAACCCAGACAACCCATCGCTGCACACCAGGCAACACGAGACCAGTGATGTGGCTTTTGGTATGGAGACGAGGGTTAATGTACAATGGCTCGGTAAGCCTAATGCTAATGCCTTCGTATGCTTCTTGAGGCTGGCTGTTGTCTCACTGCCTCTTAACCAACATATACCGTTGCAATGCGAAAGTTTCTACTCCAGCGCGTCCTGTGCTCGTGAATGTGCGTATGTTCCCCGAATGAATTTCCGTGCTCCATGCCGCTCCTCAGGCTTCATATGGTGGTCATGGCACGTTTATTCTTAGGTCCGTGCGACTTGCCAGTTAGCATCTAAACCCTCGAGAGCTTTTTTAATGATATGATGATTACTTGAGCTTAAGCCATGATATGGGCTTTTCCAAGAATACGCCCTTATGGCCTATCACAAAATTGGTATTACTAGTACCTTACCATTGCCAGTAGTGATATTATCCAATAGAAGAAATGACTCCGCAGAGGCCCTTTAATAACCCAGTATTGTTTACTACGTACGCATCATTTCTACTGTGGCTTGGGAGCATCATGCTATTTCCATTGGCTTATTTTAAATATCCACGAACGCTTGTTGTTAACATCATAATTTTAAACTATATCTCCTTTGCCTTGGCAGGCTGTTGCATACCGACAGATGTCTCTTCTGCTGAGGAGGCCCCCAGGTCGTGAGGCCTACCCTGGTGATGTATTCTATCTTCACTCGCGTTTGCTTGAACGAGCTGCTAAGATGAGTGAGGACTTCCAAGGCGGATCTTTGACAGCTCTTCCAGTAATTGAGACCCAGGTGAGTATCGCTTGTAAGGTACCACTTTACGAACTACCGTATGTACGTTGATATTTTTTTCTTCTCCACAAAGTATTGTGCGGTACTACCGAACAGTCGGAAAAACCATCTTTTATCTTAAACGCGCTTCCATAGGGCTACAGCCTACCCGTGCACATTCTTGCCAGCCTTACGAATGGTTGCTATTTATTCGTTCTCGTGTCAGATTATATTACAGAGCCATTGGTCTGACCGTAATTGATTTTCCTTAATTACAGGCTGGAGATGTGTCCGCTTACATCCCTACTAACGTCATCTCAATCACAGATGGACAGATCTTCTTGGAAACTGAATTGTTTTACAAGGGTATTCGACCAGCTATCAACGTAGGATTATCTGTCAGTCGTGTAGGATCTGCTGCACAGACTAAGGCCATGAAGCAGGTACGTTGTTCTTTCCCCCGTATTTTTTATTTTGTAAGCGCGTAACAGGGTATTAGCTGAATTCCATAGTCTGCCGAGTTTGCATGCATGAACTGGAGAAGTGACGTTTGATAGAAATATACAGAGAGTAACCAAGAGGCATTTAACACTGCAAGTCATGTATCACGTTTCAGTTGTACAGGTCTTTGTGCACGTGGTGGAACTGGACTCTAAAAATTGAATGTTTGCCTACCTGGTCAAGTTACGCAGTGAAAAGGAATATATACGTCGAAGGTTGTTAAGGTTGCATGTTTTTAAAGAATAACTTGTTTCTTTCCTTATAAATACCTTATAAAAATGCTACTGTATTGAGTTGAGTTGATCTGAGCTGAGCTGTCTCGACGGAAACACATAGGTAAAGAAGTTGATTCACCGGAATCTTTTGCCTAGATCGACGATTTAGGGTTTTATTAATCTATTTGCGATGTAGATGCCCAGTGCGGAAGATAGTGTTAGTTCTTTCCCTCTAACACCCCTAACTGTTCACTCATTTTCCCGACTTTTAGCTGATTTAGCTTGTTTGTTTTTTTCGTTTTGTTACCCTAGGTTGCCGGATCCATGAAGTTAGAATTAGCTCAATATCGTGAAGTAGCAGCTTTCGCCCAGTTTGGTTCTGATTTAGATGCAGCTACCCAGTCACTGTTAAACAGGGGTGTTCGTCTTACAGAACTATTGAAGCAGGGTCAATATGGTAGGTTGAGACTTCATTTGTATTTATGTTGAGAATATACACTGGGTATCGTAAGACGTACGTCCTGAGAAGTGATTGAATTCCATTATTAACTTATGTTTCCCACTTGCAACAGGTGTGTACAGAGTCATAGGATGTAATGTGTTTCTGCCTTTGTTTTATAAACTACTTTTTAAAATGCCGATATTTGGTTCAAAGTTTATGAAATTCTTAGCACAAGCTTCGCTTAAGGTTTAAGCAAGGCAGCTGAGGCGGACATATTTTGACAACCTACAATATTTTGTACACTGTTAATGTAAGATCTTCTTTTTTGTAGCACTCGTGATAAATCATGTTTTGTTGGAAACTTTTATGGTCAACAACCCTTGGCTATTCTCAGGCTAAAACTGTAGTTTTTCCTATTGTTACATATCCAAATGAGTGAGTTTTGAAACTTTTACGTTAGCATAGTGTTCCAGTGGAGAACACTAATCGTCTACCAGTTGGCTTCACTCATGGATTGGTAGCCCAGTTGGTTAGGCAGAAGGCTGTTAACTTGTTAGTTGTTGGTTCATATTCTAGCGCGTTTGTATTCTTTTCGGGCGCGGTCACTTCATGTCGAATTGCAAGTATTAGGAGATCTCGTGTATGATAGTGTACGTTTTTGTACAATAACCTCTTATTTTTTTTAAAACTGAAAGTAGTACGTATGTCATAAACCGGAATCCTTTTGTATTTCAGTGCCTATGGACATCGGTGAACAGGTTGCAGTAATCTATGCTGGAGTGCGTGGACACCTTGACAAGCTAGACCCCTCCAAGATTACGAAATTCGAAGGTTCGTTCTTGAAACACATCCGAGCTTCGCATCAAGATTTAGTAGCAATAATTCGAGAGGAGGGCAAGATCTCCGACGAAACGGAAGCCAAGTTGAAGGAGATTGTCCAATCGTTCTTACAGTCATTCGAATAAGCATGCGATGATTAGTACCCGCAAAGATTTAACTCGTGTAGAAAATGACTTCATAATTTTATTGGCTCGGACCTGTTCGGAATCGCCATGTGGGTAGTTTTTTGCTATGAAGCTATATTATATGATGAATAGGTATTCATTTTGGTGACGTATTTCAACGTTGGACGGATACATGCTTCTAGATGTTAAGCGAGCTGAAAATCAACGTTTGAGTGTGTTGAAATCTAAAGGTAATTATAAAACCCAGAATCTAACATGTTTCCTTTTATGTGTGGTCTTTCTTGGTACCTTAGATCGTGTGTGCGAAGTTTGTAATGCATGCGCGTTGGATTTCGCCGCGATCATAAATAGAGAAGCAGCAATTGTCTTGCGTGTACGTACGTACATACATTTATTATTATGCGATTATTTTTCAGTTGGGTTATGTAAAGTTTAATTAGTGAATGTTTCAAGTTACTAGGAACTAGGCAGAATAGGCGAAACTGGAGTGCTGGAGCACCGAGGAGATACGATTTGCAGAGTCGTGCTTTTGACGGTTGGTAACCCTATTCCTTCCGAGGCATTCTACTACGAGTTCTCACAGGGTGTGGGGGGTTTTGGGAGGGGGGTAGTTAAACCCTGTGACTTTAGTAGTTAGCACCTCTAGTAGGTTATGAACAGCTATGAAACACTTTTCATAACCTGACATTTTGTCATATGATTTCTGGTAACGTCATTGTTCAAGTGAAAATGGCCATTTTTAGGCGTTAAAGGAAAATACGTTATCTGTTATTGCTAGTGCATCGAACGACCAACAAGAGCAAAATCGTTTCCCGAAATGCAAATTTGATTAAGAAATAGAATGCAATATTGCTGACGGACCAAACAGCACAAGATCATTTTCTTTTATTTGTTTGCCGTAAAAATTTCTGGCAATTCCTTAATTACCAGTACTTCTACAAGGTTAATATGATGATACCACTAGCTGTAGGTAATTCCACACGCTTTGCATCTAATATTAATGCAGTATTACATTTTAACTGAAAAATGTAAAACATGATGGAATAAAGTAAGCCTCGAAGATTTCGTGTTAGTAACAAGATGATCCCTTGCGAGTTGATAAGGCCAAATTTTGATCGGCCAACGACTTAAACGAGATAAAATTTCGAATAGCGTAAAATATTCTTTTCGTTTCGCAGCTCTAAAATCTGATATCTTAAAAACCGCCTGACGTGACAAAATACCCATATCCTGTAGCGAAATAAAATGGAAGAAATTAATAGAAGAGTAACAATTACTAAATAGTATAAAACATTGACGTTACGCCAGGGTGTAGTGAAGTTTTGTGACTTTAGGCTTGTCCCGGTGCTATTTTGTTCTGGAACTGATCCAGATTTAACATTAGTTCCAGCCTACTGATACTGTTTCCTAACGTAGCGCATCTTCTTTTGAGACAGATAGCAAGATTGCAACAGCCAGATGAAAAAGGTACCTTTTCACGGCATTTCGTCAGTCGGTACATTGCCCCTAGACATTTTAGTTAGGGGAGGGGGGGGGCTCATGCTTTCCGAAACAAACCATAGGCTATGATCCCACGCGCTCACTAGGCCACCCCACCTCTACACTAAAAGTAACATATCTAGGCGTCTTTACATGTAACACAATGGGAATATTAACGTACCATAGTAGTAGATGCTCGTTTTAATGTAGTTAAAGAGGCGCTTAAACCGCTTATTTTCCAAGGCTGGTCATGGGAGTAACTGGAGTTGTTAATATATAATGATATATTACTATACATCAATGTTAGTTTATTGATATATTTATTGCTATTAATATATAATATGTATTAACAAACAGTAAAAATAGATTTATGAATACCGTTGCGATAATGCTCAATACATTTCTGTAGAGCTCCATCATACAAATCAAAGGACTTGCAAGAGTTTACCTCAGTTACTCCGAGTTTCACGTCCCACGACGATTCTCAAACTGGTCCAGATTTGTATAATATGTATTAAATATATGATATGATAATATACATATAGCAGGTATCTTAATGTAGCAATACTTAACACATTTCATGTTTATTGAGTTTTATACTATAAATATCATAATTTCATGAAGGTGTTTAATCCAAGATAAATCGATGACCAGTGTCGGTGACGTTCATTAGTCAATACAAAATATCCAGAAAGAATTCAATTAATGCAAACGTTTCCAAGGGGTCGTTGCGAAATAGAGTCTTCAGGACTTCACCTGCCTCAATTGGTAAAGTACACGCTGCTATTACGTGTCTCACGGTTTATATCCCGTTATTTCTGGATTTTTATCAGTCCTGTAGAATTATCTTTCGGAAAATGTTTTCTTAGTATCAAGTTATCACGAGACACCAGCTAATGTTCTTCATTACCGCAAAATCATTTTATAATGCAATAAAATACTATATTAAAGCAAAAACTAAAAATCTTACAAATTTAAGAAAAGTTTTTCTTCTCATTAACTTAGTGATCTGTAAAGTATCCATCATACAATTTCAACGTTGGACAAACTTGAACGGATGGAACATTTATAGATAGCTAAAAGGTTGCATGTAAAATCAAACTCTGTATCCTAAGGGAGTTTCCGCTATTTAACATAAACAACAGCGTTCCTCCTCAGCGCTGAGTTCAAACTGTTGCTAGATAATAAAACACTCGAGCTCGAAACAGGAACTCCTCATAAACAGTGACAGAAAGGAATGTTCATTGAGTACAATGCTTCCATGTGTCATGAATAGGGTGTAATCGTAAAATCATCACCAAATTAACACAATAATTATATTTGCAGAACTGTTTCATGTCTTCATTTCAATGTGTAGATAACGCCAGCTTTTGCTGTGCCCTCCCCCTTACCCCACTTTTTTTTTGTCTACTATAATTAAGTGCTTCTTAGACCCCATTGCTCAACTGATTGTCTTCAATTGTGATTGATCCCTAGACTAACTGATATTACTTGGTAACAATTTTAGAAGGGGTAAAGACATTCGATAAACAGCAGGACAGGTACTTTCCTTATCAAACAAAAACTGGCAAGATATAATAGGAGGCCATAGCCAGATTTAGGGCAAAGGGAGCTAGCTCCCTCAAGGAAGATCTCACCTCCTTAGTGTAAAATTTTGGAATGAATTTTTCTATCAAGGTATCAACCTATACTTGTGACCTGTCGAAAATTAATTTAGGTTAAATAGCAAAGTTTTTATAATAAACAACTGACTCCGTTATTTTTATGCGTCTTTTTTAAGAGTTGGTAAAGAGATTTTGCATTCTAATTCTCAAATCAGTCATTTTTGACCCCGGACAATTCTCTCAACCCCTTCCCAAATCTGTTCTGTAAATGTATCGATGGACTATGTGGCTAGCTGGTACCTTATAGACTTTGTTGCACAATGGTAGCAAAGGCTGTTAAGTCCAAACAGTACGAAATCAATGTAGCACAAAATCAAAACACTATTAACAGCTTCATGTTGATAGCCGAAAGAAATGTGTGTCTTGGGCGATTTACAGAACAAGTACTTATGTACAAAAGATGAATAACGAGACTTAAAAACAGGATAAAAATTCTGCCCCTGCGTTAATGACTTCGAGGCTGCCACACATTGGCAACCCTTCGTAGGATAGGTTGTTTCGCAGTGAAACTTATAATAAAGGATGGTTGAGTCACTACAGACTCTCTACTTCCCACTTGAAATACTGGTATGAAATAATAGGAGCGAAGTCTGGAAACTAGTGAAATGGAAAGAGCGGGAAAACCTAGCCAGGGTTTTGTCATACGGAAGAGTACTGTCATGTTTGCTGAAATAAGTATTTAACATACATATGGCATTTGAACTATGAAAGATGTGAATGTGCTGGTAGGAGCTATTCGCGACTGAACTAAGTATATCCTTCTTCTTTGCGGCTGAACTAAGTGTATCACATTACATGGATAACAGGTAAGTAAGAATTGATTGTTAAAAGATTTAAAATTGAAAGATATACCATTTGTATCTATACATTATTCTGTGTGATCATCATTGTCGCGACGCAGTCGTGCCGATGAACAGACAATGTCTTGCTTAGTTCATTTCTTAGGTTAGAAGAAATTTTTACAGCCTACGCTTAGGTCTATTTCTTTTCATTGATGTTTTATATACTTTCATAAGACATCCATAAACGAGAATCAAGAAGATTGTAGAGCCTTGATTCATTAATTGAAACAACTACCCATTCCAACTCCCAGGTGTAAACAGTTATGAATTAAACAAAGGCCTTGCATGATAAAGAACGAATGACTGATAGATTTAATTTAATTCTTCTACAAATAAACAAAGGCAGCTGGATTCCCAAAAATGTTAAAAGCTAGTGTAACACTTCTTCAAGACAATTTTGTACACATGGTCGTGTGCAGAATTCCATTGCTTACAGAGCACACATTTAGACAGATCCAGTTGAGATTCCCAATGTCAGCTTTCCAATACAGATGATACAGGCATAAATTCGTTCAATCCATATCTTGAAAGTAAACGGAATGAAAGTAAAAAATGAAAGTAAATAATTGTATACAATTTCGGGGAAACCTATTATTCCATTTTGCTAAACAGGGGAAAGTTCATCGGGGTTTCTTCGTAAAAAATTGTTAAGTAGAAAACTCTCCGAAGTTCTCGTAATTGTGAGAATTATGCAATCCTCTCTGTTTATATCCAACTGTTATATACTGATAATTTCGAAACAGCGTGGAAGTAAATAGCACTCTTAAGAAGACGTATACATTCACTTCACGTCGTCATATTTCAAGTGCCTTTGATATAAATTATAAACATTCGTTATATAAACTAAATGATGCGGAACGGAACATTTTCTCTGGTGATGAAAATGTGTTTCCATTCAGATTCCGATTCCGACGGGCTCCGACATACTTTGGAGATTTATACTTTAGATAAAAAAGTACTAGAGTATAAAAATTACAAAATAGTAAATCTAACTTTGATATTCTTACGAGAGGATATAAGCACACAACATTAAGTATCACATAGGGCTGCGTCCAGTATTAACCTTTGCGCTTAGGGGCATTCATGCAGTTTAGCTTGCCACATGTAGAACATTTCTAGAAGCTTTGATAAAACTTTACTAATAAGACAAAGTCTTGCCCTTTGCGATGTTATAAACATCGGCGCTCCTCTGGATCCATTATTGTTTTCAACTTAATTTAGCAACCATCATAAGTCGAGCAAATGTAGAAATGCTTTTAAAAATTGACTATCTTTTAACTAGGTACCGTAACGAGACACCATAAAAGAAATCTCGGATACGGACTAAGCTAGATTCTACGGGGGGCAAATCTTCCCAATTGGAGGACACTGCCTTCATGCCTGTATCCATCATAAAAACTCCTAGTGCATGGTATCTCAGTGTTTATTCTGCCGGTCTCTGTTAACTGATGTTTAGGCAACAGTGTGTTACAAAATCCCTATTAAATAAACAACATTCATAACCACAAATATCAGTAACAGTTTCAGATGGAAAACTTAAATATTGGTCGGGTTGAAACAACGTACCCTACGGGGCAACTTTCCATACAGAGCAGGGATGCATGTGTGAAAGGAAGGTCAACCATGCTCCCTAGGATGGTATATTCTTTGACATTCAGAATGGCTCCACTGATGAAAGTACCTTCGGCCATGATGTCTGTCAGTAGAGGAAGCTTTGGTTTCCTTCGTGTGCCGAGTGAAAGAGAATCTATTATCCGCCGTAGAAAATATGTGCACAGTCTTACTTGCCATTCGGATTTGAAACTATTTCTATACTTCTGAGGTGTAAGTAAGTGCAGATAAGCTTTTTAACATTTTGTTTATCCTGCAGTTTACAGGCATAGCTCTTTTTGCACGCAGTTCAAGTCTCCGTCAGGCTAGGTTGCTGTAGAAAGTTTCCACCTTAAACATTTCAGTCCCTAAAAGTTTAAAACAAAAATCACAGGAATATCCAAATTTAGTGTGGGAGTTTGCTTTGACCGAAAAGTAATGCAGACTGAACATACAATGCCAATGAGTGACTTTTCACTTAGAATTACTCTTGAATTCTTTACTCTCCCTAGCTGGTGAATATTTAATCTGATATGAATATCCCAGTTTAAGGAAAATTTAAATTAGAGACTTACTACTGTTTTTCAAAATTCTTAACACTTGAAATTGGGTAAATGATACTTGAATGAATACTATTTCCGAAAATCACTGCCTGCGAAAAAATCCCTATCACTGACTTTGCATGCCTCTGGAACTGTTTGCACATCTGGGTCTGTGGTTGCTTGTCCCATGAAAGACTGTAGAAACAGAATGCTGCTCCGAAAACAGGTACAGAGATATTGCTTTGTGTAAATCTATTACGCTGTGCAAAGTAGATAGTAGTCTTGGTCTTTAAAATACCGATGACTTAAATTGTTATTTATAAATTTGTGAAGTGGAAAGAGAAATAAGTGGTTAAGTACAATTTTTGAGTAGAAAACTGGACATAAAAAGCTGAGGAAGTAAAGAAGAAATCGAAAATTATTAAGGGGGGCTGGTCTTCTCCTGATGGTGGTTGCTTCCATGGGTGCAGATCGCTGCAAGAATTTGGGTTTTTTGGGGGGAAGAGATAAAACTTTGACAATTTTTTACATTTTGGGGCCCAAAATTGCGGGGGATAAAGCAGCTGTTGTTCCCCCATCCTGAAAAGTGAGGGGACGGGGACTCTTGCCTCCTAGAATCTACGCCCATGGTTACGCCTACGATCTAAGGGCGTACACAATATTGCTTAACTGGCCTAGACATTTTTACCTGCTTATTTCTGCACTTCGAAGAACTTTGCAATTTGGTGTGGCTACATATTGTTCCTAAATTAGCAAGACTATACGTATTGCTAGATAGTATCAGGGACACAAAATTGCTGATAGCGTATATAAGATAATAACCATATTTAATCACAAAGCATAATTGAAAAAATTAACAATATTTTTCTGTTGAATTGACCAGGCACTCTAGGCAGAGTATTTCAAAAATATTGACATTAAGTTGCAAAGCAAACATACTTGAGTGATCAGTTTCCTTAATAACTAAAAATACTGCACATCGGCCAACTCGATCAAATGCTTTAATAAACAGAAGGTATACGTCTCGACTGAAAATCGACATTTACTTCTTCTGTCATTACTTTGAGAAACAAGACCTGTTTTTCTATGACAGGTTTCTTATTTACTTCATACTAGCAGGCACACCCGGCACTGTAATGGGGAGAAGTTTAATGTTGTCATTAACAGACTATGTGGGGTCGTTTGCTTGAATTATACACACCAGAATATCAGATCAGGATCTTTCATTATCAAGAAATTTTACTCACCCTTTCAATACAAGTACTTAATGGTAGGTTATATATTGTGGAAAATGTCTGGTCTAAAATCATAGGCAACTTCTTTCTGTTGTCATTGGCATATTCTATAGTTGATGAACTCAAGTGTGAATCCTCAAGCTATGTTGGACCCGTCTCTGATGATAAACGTACAAATGTTGGAACATCTATTTCCAGCTAGAATCCCACAGCAATTCTATTTAATGCCAAAGAAATAACTACAGCTAAGCTTCTTTCATGTTTTAGCCAACCAGGTTCCGATGACGTTCATAAATCAACAGCGAATGTTAGACAACCTGTTTCTCATTGCTAGTGTGGTGATAGTGCGGAATAATTTGAAAAGGTTTCCTGTGTTTGAAGTCCTCACATTTTACCTATTCGCAACTTTGATTAATAAAAATTGAAGAACTATTCTGCTCAATGTTTGGTCGTATTTAGACCACCGCAATTGTGAGGCAAATTTATAAAAGATAAACATGGTGGAAAACACAGAGTAAAAAGGTATATTTTCTATTTATATTATTAAGTTTTTACTAACCTATTATATTCAGTGAAATATAGGTTATGAAGATTTTTACTCTCTAAACAAATGTTATCTACCCAAAGTTTCTCTACTCTGAGAGTCTTGGATGCCAACCACTGTCAACATAATCGTTTAAGGAGTTTATGATTCCATCTAGCTTTTTAAAGAAAGTTTGATAACGGTCCTTGCAAATGATTGTCAGGAAGCCGAGTAGAGCTTTATTCCTACAGAAGCTGTGAATTCAACAATTTAAACAACAGGTGAAAGGATGCTGTTTATTTTATCGGATGGTAGAAAGGAGACACCTTTGAAAAAACGTGATGGGCTAAAAATAGTGATTTAGACCTTCAAGAATAATGCAAAAGCTGTCAAAGGCTGTCAAACATTCTTTAGAATCACTGAGAAGCTTGTTTACGTATTTAACACATTTCCTTTGAAGCTCAAACAACATAAAATAAACTCAAGTTCTATTGATGGTTAAGATCTCCATGGAGATTGTTGGGTGAATCGAATACTATATATTTCACATAAGGCTCAATAAATGTTACTAAGTTTTTCATCTAAAAAATCAAGGTCCGTACTCTCAGAGCTACACATATGAATTTGGAATGTATTACAATGAATTCAAAATATTCATCATAATTTTTCGCGTTGCCAACCCCGAAGGCTTGGTTCCTGAACCGTTATATACGTACTATTTGCTGCCCAATGTCAGTAGGTTGAGAATAGCTAAAGTGTTGGAATGTTCAGTGCGGTAACTATTGGTGGTTGGGGGCTACAGCCACTCAAACAATTTTCAAGGTGATTCAAAGATTTTAACAGAATTTATTTCTTTTTTTGGCCAAGTCCTTGGAGCATTGAAGTCATTTAGATAAAAATTGTATTAGCCCCCCACCCCCCAATTTTGTACTTAGTAGTTACGGCACTGATGCTTGAAGATAGTAAAAAGGAGTTAGGTGACAAAAACAATGATTTTAACAGAATCAAACACATGGCCAACACTCTGCTATGTAAAAAAAGCTCCGGTGAACATTTTTTAATGTTCACTGGAGGCAATGTGGCAAATATTTTGTTTGAATCAGCTAATGTTCGAGTTAAGGACTAGATCTTGCTAATAAGCCGAACTTTACGAGACTAACTTTTGTTAGAGGCAACGAAATAACGAAAGTTTGATATGGGGGATATTTACAAAATTTTCAGTTTATTTTGTCTTCAAAAAGGTTTACTGAACTTCTTAGTTACTGTTTCTTTCCCTTCCATTTTCAATCGCAGTCAAACTCATTCATAAAAAGAGTCGACACATATCAAACCGTTCAAAGCATTTTTGATGAATACTCACAATACGTAATAGCAGCAGAGAAATACTTATGTGAGAGGAGGAGGGTAGTACGATGTCTGTCTGAAATATCGTTCCGGCATAACTTTTTAGCATAAGGCAAATAGCACTGGTTTTGTTAATTTTTCAAGGGATTTCAAGATATGTTTTATTGAAACATCGTCTACAAAATCCTGCGAAATTAGCACTCGGCATTCAATGGAATATTCATTTTGTGACATTCGCAATTACTGTCTTGCTCAGCAAAAATTTGCATCAGTTGAACATCATGAGATACATTTCAAACGTTGGAAATGGCTGCCTTGATTGTATTGTTAGTCAATTTTAAAAACGGGTTTGACAGGCCTTGCAGTGATTGCTACAACAACACCTTTGCCTTTACTTTTCGGCCACCATCTTACGTGCTAAATGAAAAGCTTACTCGAGCCACAGCAGCACCTAGGTGAGACCTGTAAGCAAGAAAGAGCCACAATGACAAACAAACAAAACAGTACCTACCAAATCAATGTCTAAAGATAAAAAAAAATTAAAAATACTCGGTACGCTAATATATTACTGCCACCATTACATTATGATTTAATATTTCGTACATAGAAACACATTAAGTATTTATAAAGGAGAAAGTCCACGAAACACAATTACTAAATTATTGCCTTTTAGAAAAAAAATCAAAGCAAAATCATTATCTTTAACCTTATGAAACTAAAAACACAAAATTATTTGTCACTGTTCATACAACTCGAATGTTTAACCGCGTCATATGAGCATACCTGTGACAGATCTATGTACAGGCATGTTTGATGGGGTCCTAAATAGCATGCCGAATGGGGGATATGCAGGCGCCACGGATACAGTAGGTCGTTTTCTAAATTTTTCAACTTGCTGACGTACAATATTTTTTAAATTCTTGATGATACGCCTAACACCTGCAAAACGAGGGTGCATTTTACTGTAAATAAATGGATTAAGAACAGCACTAACAGCGAGAAGGATCTTTAAGTAGGCAGTTGCACCTAACAAATCAAATAGCAGATCACTACCCTCCACTGTCCCTTTACTATATAACACAAGGTGAAGGAAAAAGGTGTAAAAACTTTCTGGGAGAATGCATGCCGAGAAGCAGATGACAATAGCCACGATAATGTTTCTGGCGTTTCTGAACTTCTGAACTCTAGCAGTACTGTTAACATCGCTAAATTTCCGTTCCTGTAATCGTAAATGCTTGAACATCCTGAAAACTAAATGAGTCATGATGGTCAAAGAGACAATATCTCTAGTAAGAATGATCCCGCTGTAAACTACAAAGGAAGTCGAAACTTCAATCGCATGAAAATGGGGATGCTTCAGAAACTGCATTCGGGTGCAGAAAGAACTGGAAGACAAAATAAAAGGGACCATTAGAATTCCACTGAAGAAAACGGCAAGAAGGAGAATCCCTGTTATCAATTGTGAAGATATTTTTCTTTGAAGCGGAGCTGCGATCAATCTGTATCGATTGGTAGATATTAAAATGATGATAACTTGTGAAATTGAGATGTTGAGTAAACACACCGTCTCGATGATCAAACAACGAGTGTTAGCAGAGTCTAGATCACTTATAGGCAATATATACCGGTGACCCAGCAGTAGTGGTAAAGCAATGCAAAATATAAGATCACTGATTGCAAGAAGGAACAAAAGAAGTTCATTTTGAGAACGCCTTTGTCGTTGTTTATAACCAAATATGAAGCAAACTAACAGATTTCCAGTTCCTCCGAAGATAAGGATGAAAGCAGATAAAACGATGATCCCCGCGGAGTAAGCAGTTCCAAATGGTTCACGTTCCTCTAAGTGTTCGGAAGCATTCATGTCATGATGCATAACTGACTGTTCCTATCGAGTTGTAACTTCGTTGTAACAGTTAGCAGACGTTCTTTACTTGAACTCTTTTGCCAGACCACTACATACAAAGCCAAGTACAGATGAATGCTATAAAATCGAACTGTTATGAGTCGAAACGTCGATTATAGAAACTAATATCCCAGTCATTGTCATGACAAAAACACGAACTTGATTCGAACATGCAGTAAAATGCGAATGACATGTATCAAACAAATTCGATTGAGAAATGTTTCACTCTATTAATTTAATCTCAAAGCGTAGGTGTTGTCTAACTGGTCAATTTAATCAATGTCCTGTTTTGATTCGCATTACTGCAATAGTATCAGCTGTAACATCTAACACGCCCTGATTTCAAGGCGGTAATGAAATGTTAGTCTCCAATAGAAAGGCCTCCTAGAGAGCGTAAATAAAAGTGACCTACAGTAAGTGTAGTGTATACCATTAGCTATTCTGAAGATGATAATACAAGCATAAAGATCTTCGTCGAGTGACGGGTGTTGTGTTTAGACATGAGCACAAAGACGCGTTTACATTTTTAACGAGCACAGATGCGCTACTTGTTGCCCAGGCACGGGAGAACAATTGGCAATCTGAAACGTGTACACGAAACAAATCTGAACTTACACTTGGTGATGCAAATACTTCACTGATGGATTTAGATGTCTTTAACGTGTTCTTTTTA
>JAAAKL020003983.1:0-21883 GCA_010016065.2 Carybdea cf. marsupialis auct. non (Linnaeus, 1758) | reverse complement strand
AGTAATACAACTCTGAACTCTGAAAGTCTATAACTCATGTACTCTGTTAAACTCCGAAACTCTGAAACTCTGACCCTCAGGTCAAAAATGCTTGTTTTAAGAATAGTCTTGTGCGTCACATCCGATGCTCAATTCATTTCCAGACTACTTTCAGAACAACAACAGTGTTATTTTTCGTCTTCAAACCCGGTCTTCTTTACTCTAAGCTGTGTGTTAACATATCAACGATAACCGACCCCCGTCTTCTCTGATCTTCCCTCATATTACTTAACAGTGCTCAATTTATATTTTGCTAGAGAATGGGATTCCAACGATAGACTTTCGAGCATTGGCTTGATACTTGTTCACTTACCTCCTTCCCTATTTCTAGTGGCACCCTAATCAACATATTTGGTACCATTTAAAGTTAATTCTTGTGGTTTTTGCTAATTTTTGTTTATTATAGATAAATCTCTCCTAGCCAGCAAGGAGCAAGAACTGTTCTAGATACGTTTTTCCCCTCTTTTTGCATTTCCATGCTTCTAGATTTAATCCTCTCTAAGCCAGTCGATCTGGTTAACATGGCAATAGATCTGTTCTTAGTCTTGGGATTAATACTTGTAGTAATGTCATGATGTTTGCATAATGGATCAAATGACTAGTTTGTACTGCAATGAAACTTTCAAAAGATCTTTTACAATTTTATGGTCATTTGCATCTATGTTGTGCGAAATGCTCATTTCTCTCAACGCATGCCTTTTTAATGACGACTCAAAATTACAATAATCTGTCAATAATATCTAACAAAAACCGAAGAGATAAACCATTAAAAAATAGCTTGCAAAGCAAAACCAAAGACCTTTTATGTATAATGAGATAACAAAGACCGGCTGTTAACCCCAGACCTCTTTACGTCGAACTCACAGCGCATGACAATCGATAATTTGTATAATAACTCTGCTCAAGAATTAAAATACAAAATTTTAAAAATTCAAAATAAAAAAATTAGTAACTTGTTTTAAGAAAACCTATGTTAGTTATTATGCTGATCATCGTAATGTCTTTCATATCCAAACCTTTTTCAGCAGAGGAGGTATCGCCTCCATTTCTATTAAAGTAATCAAAGATAATAAATCATCCAGTTCAATCAAATTGAGACTCGCAACCAAACGGTCTGTTAGTACTAATTACTACTCAGTAACAGTAAAGATTCAAAAGTTTCCCTCTCGAAGGATTTGATAGTTCACAAGCAGTACCATGTGACTTGAGTACAATCTTCTAACGTCTCTCTGACTCAGCGCAATCTTGACGCCTCTCTCTAACTCGAGCCCAAACTTCAAGTCTCTCTTTGACACGAGGCTAACCTTCAAGTATATCCCTGACTGAACGTAATCTTGAAGCCTCTCTGTGACTCGAGCCCAGCCTTCAAGTCTATCTTTAACTCAGCGTAATCTTGACGTCTCCCTCTGACTCGAACCTACCTCTTAAATCTCTCTATGACTCAGCGTAATCTTGATGCCTCCTCTAACTCGAGCCCAAAGTTCAAGCCACTCTTTGACACGAGGCTAGCCTTCAAGTCTATCTCTGACTCAGCGGAATCTTGACGCCTCTCTCTAACTCGAGCCCAAAGTTCAAGTCTCTCTTTGACACGAGGCTAGCCTTTATGTCTTTCTCTAACTCAAAGTAATCTTGACGTCTCTCTCTGACTCAAGCCCAGCCTTCAAGATCCTCTCTGGCGCAATGGTACTCTCCAAGTCTTTCTCTGGCTTGGCCTAACTTTTTGATAAGATTAAAGTAGATATGTGGCCAGGAAAGGACATTACACCAAGCGTTATATTTAAAAGGAAGTGCCTTTCATTTTACAAGCACCATATTTACTTTCATGTAAGAATTCATCAAAATAAACAAAAGTCGATAGAGAGTTAAAGAAATGCAGTCCCTCAATAGGATTCTTAATTTTTCTATGTAAATTTTAATCGATGCTATTATTTGACGTAGAGCTCATTCACTACCATCAAGATCAAGTATTGGGTTAGAGTTTCGACTTGTCTATATTTATTTTAGCTTCAAACAATATTTTGAAGGTGGGATAATTTCTTTCGGTTCCTGTAGATAAAGTTATTTAATATGAAACGGAATTTCATGCATTAATAACGTCGAGGAAATAACAATCTGCCTTCTTGGGTAATTTGTAGACAAACAACTTCAGAATTCGGCCGGGACTTACAGCCAGAGACGTCCTGAAGCAGTTGGCTACCTAACTGTTATGTAATATAACTTCTTCCAATTTCAAACCTTTTAACGTATTTCAAACAATCAAAAAACGGTCGCTTCAATTGTGATCAAATTGAAGATGATGCGAAAGAAAATAAATGAATCAGGGGTCATAAATAAACTGTAACGTGCTGACCTTGAGATTAAAATTCAAAGAGCCGATTAAAAACATATGGTGTGTGTTCTTATACGATAATCCAGGAGATATATAATTGCGAAGCAGTTAGATGGATGATGGTAGAACCTGCAAGCCTGGGGAGTGAGACCCCTGCAATTTATTTTAACGCCCCCCACTCCTTTGATTTCATAGAGGCCATCAGTTTGATAATGTCATTGAAAAGTGCAAAGTTCATAGATCAAAGTAACGATTATATTGTTGTTTGGTGTCAATTTGATTGACGAAAATTTTCTATAGAACAAAACTAATAATAAGACGCATTATTCTGATGTAATTTTATTTATCAAAATAAGCGAAAACAAGGTAAGAAAGGGAGAGCCTTAGGCAACTCAAGCTTAACAGACTTTGCAAACATCAATGATCCCTTACCATCAGTAATTAGGTTGCGGATAGCAAAGGGGCCCCTACATGTGCCAAATATAGAAAACATAGGTCAGCAATGGTGGTCAACTTCACTATAAAAATTAAAACTGAAAATAAGAGGGACAAATAATTTAGTTTCTCTATTGATAGACTTGAGGTCACTACCTTCTCTACCTGATTCTCCTGAAAGAGAAGGAAGGAGAAGACGTTTGTTATACACCCCTACATATTTGTAACTTCCCTAACACCTCTACAAATTTTTAACCCTCCCACAGACAACTTTAAACTTATGCACAATGAAAAGCTGCAGGAAAGTACGCCCTGACAATGCCGTAGATACAAGTATCCTTGCTCTGCTCAGTTTGTCAATTGGTCGGCGAATTCCCCCTTCCTCCTCAGGTTCTAGGTGGTTAGTCTCTTTTTTATAACCGAACCCGTTCTCGAGCCTAGTCTCTATTCTATTGCTAATTCCTGTCCACTTTTACAGCAGTTGTCTTTCTTGGAAACCTACCAAAACGAAAAACAAAAGGCTGGACAAGGTCCTCAGAGAGCCAATGGCCATTCAACTTATGAGAGGACATGGATGCCGTAAACGTAAGTTTTCCTCAAAGTACTCACTGTGACTCTGCCGATATGCCACATACCAGATCCATCGAGGCCCTTAAGGAAATTCTTCTACCCTCCACCATATCCCAAGGTGGAAACTATACCTTAAAAGATCATTGTTAGGCGCATGTAAAGTTCCTGTAGTGTGATATGTAACATGTATCCAGATATATGCGTCAACAGGAAGTGGAAGCCATGAATATAAAAATGTCATCGAAAAATACAGCAAGCATTAGCAACAGCTTTATCATCATTTTATTGACTTCATAGCGTTTAACAGAATATAAATTTTTGCACTGGCAAATAACGCAAAAATATACAGAAAAAGTAAAGCAATCATAAACCTTACTCTCTAAAAAAACATACTTAAATATGGTACTCGTTGGTGATAAACAGATGATGTACATGACAGCCTGGTGTTTGACAAGGTTGTGTATTATCTGCACATATCTTTTATCTATTTTTAGAACTTAGTACGAGAGAGGCTTTGAAAAGCTTTGTCAGTAGTGTCAAATGTGCAGGGCATCTAGTTCCAAATCGTGTTCTATGCTGACGACGGAGACCTGATTGCTACAACTGAAGATGTGTTGCAAAACAAAACATCAAACGGTCTCATATAATTGCGTCAGAAAGAAGTCACTAAACAAACCAAATATGGTAGCAAATGAAGATCTTGTGGACGAGTGTTCTTGTAAATGTTTGGAAAAATGATTGAACTCGCTTACTATTAGAAAGAATAATATTCCAAGTATCATCTCATTACTGACAAACAAAATCTGATATGGAAGAATGCGGAAGGAAAGTGATGGCGTCACAAATTCAAAGTTTTCGAAATAGTAAGATTTAGCTCCAGTTAACTGAAGGCAACCTTAAAATAAGCTTCTCCCCAAAATACCAGACCTGTAGTGTATATAGTGTTAAAACTTTGAAAGTTAATATCTAGGTGTCGGGAAATGAAAACACTGTCAATTTTGGCATTGACGTTCTTACTAATAGGGTAACATGAAAATAGAGCATTTTTTCCATATTTCAACCATTTTCAAAATCGTGACGTCACACTTTCCCTCCACATAGAGGTGTCGAAGTAAAGCACAGTATAGAGTTGGGATGACAGTGCATGTAATGATAACTTATGGATGTTAACCCTGCATCCTTAATGGTGAATAAAAAAGAAAATCGATGTTACAAAACGAAGTGTCACAGAAAAGGTAAGAGGTGACATTTATACAGCTGATATTTTATATGTATAGCGCCAAAGAAATGATCTTCCAAAAATCAAAAAAATAATTAATACATACTTAAATAATCAAAAAAGCGCAGTTATCGGAACATGTGACATGACGTGACAATGAGCTTAATTTAGCTAACACGGTAGTGCCTTGAAAAGTACATACATCTTATGATACCTTATATCTACGTCAATAATTATAAGATATGATGAAAGACCAGATATACTTTATTGTAAAGGAAGCGATTTTTATGTACTTGCAATGTCGACTTAATTCCAGCAAAAATACTTAAGCGAAAGACTAGAGCGAAAAACTTGAACGAAAGACGTGCGCAAGAGACGCGAGAAAAAGACGTGAGAAAAAGAAGTGCACAAAAGACGTGGGGAAAGACGTGAGAAAAAGACGTGAAAAAAAGACGTGAGAAAAAGACGTGAGAAAAAGACGTGAGTAAAATACGTGAGAAAGAGACGTGAAAAGTATTGCCAAAATTGCAAGCAACTAGGATATTTTGTAAAATTTAAAGATCCAAGTATTCGAGTGAGGGAGCCATTGGAACACTAGCTTAAGGGGCTAAACCATTCATCGACTTACTTATGTTGGTATCAGTCAAAGAGAATCACTTTTCTACAACTCCTACTGTACTTAAGTTACGCACTACCTGTTCAGTAAAGTAGTCTATAACAGATCCTTTCAGACTTGGTAATTTGTACGATCTCTGTTCTTCAGTTCACGTGTTGGTTTTCCTATTGATTAGAGATCATTCTATTTTATACGTAGGTTGATCCTCTTCTTCCCAAAATGGTTTTATTGCTTTCATAGTTGCCCTATTTTGACATTTAATCAGGTCAAATCCTATACTACCCGTGTTACGATATTCTAGATGTGCCTGCAAAGTGATTATTTGCAGTAAAATTAAGATCTGATCTGATTGTAGAAATCATCTATTTATTTTCGAGTTCATGGAAGACTTTGAGACAAATGTGAAGTCAAACTGCGATCGCAAATCATTGAGATATGGTGATATATGCGAAGCTTAAGGGCAGAAATGTGATTGTAATCTTTTTATTAAGGTTAAATTGAGATAGGTTGAATAGCAACCCATGTCATAGCTGATAACGACAAGATCTCTTCTAGACTTCTCTCATTAGTTCATCCTTGGCTTATCCAAATAAATTACTTTTTTAACTGTTGCTCGCGTAATTACAACCTTGATCCTACACAACTTCAGCCTTTTCTTTGAGTTTAATAGAACCCGTCAATTCTAACATCTTGAAGTCCATGAGAGAGTGAAAAACATTCTTTCATATCACCCATTGATTTCTCTGTCGACTACGATCTGGAACGAAACTATGTTTTCTGTTACAACACATTATGAAAATAGCTTCAGTGGTGTTTGTTTTGATTCTGACGGTGTCCCACAAGCAAAGAAAGGTCGACATGACACTGCTAAATTAATAGAGTGACGGATATATTCCGGTTTTTCCGTTTTTGTGATCTATTTATAAACTTCAAGACTAGATCTGTATATTTCTAACAGTATTTTGGCGTCCCGCTACAATTTATGCTCTCTCTTTCCCTTGCGCCACATGCTGTTGCTATCCTCATCTTGGTTATTGGACGAGTAAGGTCACTAAGCAGATTTGCGAGTCTTCCTCCGAGCGGGGAGTACTTGCCGAGTATGACGTCATCAACTAAAATTTACCCTCACTGCATTTTATTCTTGATAGAGATTTTGAAATTTGAATTTTGAACTTAGTATATAAGTTTGAGTATATGAGTATATAAGTTTTTGAATTGTGAAAATTCTTCGGATTGCAGCCATTGTTACTTGAGACTGTAATGAGTTTTAAAGTAGTTTTTACGCACAGGCGTTTTATAGTTGGGTTACTACTATGATTCCGATTTTTTTCTCCGAAAAGGTCGAATGACGCTCAAATACATAATCACATGATACCGATTTCCTATAAGGTCTGCCTCCATATAACTTGGGTACTCAAGGATTATTTCTATTTACAAATTATTTACCAAGAATCGCAATGATTTTTATGTGCCAGAAACAATTTCTTCCTTTACTTTATAGTACTTGCATAAGTTTAACCTGATTTTCCATCTGATTTTAACTGCTACGACTATAACTTCCACAATTATAAAAGTAGAAGAAATCCTTTTTTAAGAATCTATATACCTGAGAGGATTCTTTATATTTCGATTTACCATTCATCCTTTCATTAATTATGCAAATTTATCAGTTTATAGTTTCCTGCATTTGTGATCATAACTTAAAGCCCTAGACTGCCCGGCTACTTTTGTTTTGCCTCTCTGACACACTAGTTCTACAAAGATGAAAAGTAACAGCTTCCTAGTCAAAGTGGACGGCTCAGCAATTTTTTGACGTCTTTCCCTTTCACGGATATCTTGTCCTTGTGAGGATGCGTATGTGTAGTAAAATTATTGGAAACGAGACCTTATGCTTCGAAATACCGCAAAATCCCGGCTATAAGCCCTGGGCTTATAGAGGTTTGTAAGCATTTATTGGTGGGCTCGTATTCGGGGGGACTTATATACAGGGGAGCTTATATCCCAAGAGCCTCTTGGGTTAACAGGTGACATGTATATTCAAAAAAATTCACCATTCGGTGTCCAGTCGGAGAGACTAATAACAACGTTTAATGCTAAATGTAAGACCAGGGCTTATATTCGGAGGGATATTTTAGTTAGTTTATTTGGGGGCTATATTAGAGGGAACTTCTATTCGGGGGACTTATATTCGAGATTTTAAGGTATGGTAGCGGTATTGTTTTTAAGTAAAAAAATTTGATTCATTCATTTACTAGAAAATTAAATCACGTATTATAGAACTGTGGAATTAAACTCGTATTGATGAGGAATCACTCTTGGAAGACACTCATGGATATGTTTTAAAGAACCAGTATAGGAATGACTCAGTGAGAGATACTAGTTGTTTATACAGAGAGTCATTCATATACATATATACATACAGTCCATAGAAAACAAGTGGATCTTGACGTTTAACCATAATCTCTTTTGATCCTTTCACGTGTATGTAGAAATCATATATTTTAAAAGGTCCTTGTGAGGAAGCGCATGCAACACAATGATCCTCGGCAGTTACTCTGAACAACCATCCTAAGAACAACTATCCTGAGAACAACCATCCTTAGAACAACTATCCTAAGAACAACTATCTTAAGAACAACCATCTTAAGAACGACCATCCTAAGAACAACCATCCTAAGAACAACTATCCTAAGAACAACTATCCTTAGAACAACTATCTTAAGAACAACCATCCTAAGAACAACCATCCTAAGAACAACCATCCTAAGAACAACTATCCTAAGAACAACTATCCTAAGGACAGCCAACATTTAGAACGGTGACAAGAACGATGCACGTCTTGTAGCACGACATTGGTCTGCCTTTAATAGGAAACTTAAGAAAATTAGCAAGCTACTTTTAACCAATTTTGAAGCAAAACTTTAATATATAATGTGTGAATAAGGTACCATTCCACACCAAAATTTCAAAATTAGATCACTGGTATATATATTTGAAATTTCTTATCACTAACTGCAAAGCTGTATCATTATAAATATACCTTTCTTGATACATATTGAGAACTTAAAGACTCGCGATAAAGAGCAGACGATTATCTTTTCCCATCTGCATTACGTTTAGCTCATCTAGCTTAAACTTGCAACTTGTGCTTCCTTATGAAAATGCAGTGTTTTAAAAAATCCCTCAATCCAGAGGTTAGCGTCAGCATTTTCTCATTGTATACCGTATTTAGGTATTTAAACTCCTTATTCCAATCAACGGGACAAAAGATTGCTAGGAGATGCCGCTGAAATGCTGATTTACTTGATGAAACGTAATAGTAAATGCTATGTCGGACCTTTCAAGGAGCCGGTTTTAAACATCACACGTATCATAGCCCGCAGAAGACTAAACAAAGACAATGATTAATAGCGGCATTGCTAAGATGGAAGAAAAGCAATTTGAATTTGTCTTATTAATAGCGCCTGTATTGCCAGGAAATGCATGTGATTACAACATACGTGTACATAGTAGTCGCAGCATTTTTGAAAAGGTCTCTTACCCGTTTCAGAATATGCAGTGTGATATTGTGGTATCTTAAGAATGATATGATGTAATGGCATTTTCTTTGATAGATTCAAGCTTTCAGTATGACTTCGTCGAAGAGTCATACAGATTCGTTGTTTGGTTACGATACATTGTTCTTGTATATATGATGTCATTAAAATCAAGAGCTTTAAGGTATTCTGAATAGGAGTTGGTTTTCTCAGTAAGGGACAAATCCCTCGTAATTTCTTGCGCGTTTGCTGGTAGTCTGCTACATTCTTGAAAGTAAAACTGCACGTAATAGCGAAAACATTTTCGCACTGAAAAGCCATTTCCGTTTAACAAAGTGTTCAGTTCTTGAACGTGATAAATTGACCCTTCTGCCATAAAACTGTCATACCAGAAATGTTTTCGGACGGAGTGTTGAGGTTTGGAAGTGTCAGAAGGTTCTAAGAACTGTTTCTTCAAAGTAATAACATCTTGTTTGAGTAGATTGAAAAACGATAAATATTTTTTTATCTAATGAGATGAGCCAATACTTATTTTAACGCTGCGTTGAATTAAAACAACGAACCTAAGGAAAATAAATCCCTTTTAATCAAGGAGATCAGGACTATAGTGGTTAATCATACTCGTCCAGTAATGTAGGTGATATTAACCTAGCACAATGTTAAGTATTGTTGCGTTGAATATACCACAAGGACATCTAACTCACATTAGGCAATAGCAAGTCAGTCATTCTTCTCTTACTCGATTTGTTCGCTGCTTTTGACACCGTGGATCATACCATTTTGCTTTTGAGGCTTTCTACTGCATTTGGTTTCCGAGATGTGGCTCTTGCCTGGTTTCCATTTTACCTATTAGATAGGAGGAATTATGTCTGTGTGGATATCGGTGTCTCCATAGTGTGGAATATTTCTTTCGGAACCCTACAGGGCTTCGTACTTGGACCAATTTTATTCTTACTCTCCCTCTTGCTGATATGATTTGAATACAGATGACACCCAAATATAAATATCATGTAATTTAATAGATATAGAAGATGCAAAGTACAAGGTAGAAGTGTGTGAAAGAGATATTGACAAATGGATGTCTCGTAATATGTCTAAAATGAATAGGGGTAAAACAAAGGTAATTACTATGAGCGCCTCACATCGTGCCCTATTACCTTGTCCTTTTAAATTTGTGGAGAAAATATCGAATCTTCAACAACAATTAAAAACTGTCGTTTTTGACGTATCACTATCCATTGATCTTCAGGTAAACTATGGATGTAAATCAGACTTTTTTCACGTAAGAAACATCAGTCGGATAAGAAATTTTATATAGGAGGAGTCTGCAAAAATATTGATCCATGCTTTTGTAATCTCAAGGATAGACTATTGTAATTCATCTCTATTCAGCCTGCCAAAGAAATTTATCTAAACATTTCAAACTATTTATAACAGTGCTGCTAAACTGGTACGTTGTTGCTGAAACTACAGCCACGTAACTCCTCTACAGATTGAGCTCCACTGGTTCCCAATAGAGTATCAAATATATAATTCAAAATTCAGCTGTTGGTTTATAAGGGTTTCAAAAACAAAGCTACCAAATGCTTGAAAGACTTAATACAATGTTACTAACCAACTAGAAATCTGCAATTAACAAAACAAACAGCTTTTAGTATTACGGAGACATAAACTGGTACTTAAGGAAAGAAATCTTTCTCTGTAATTGCACCAGAGCTATGGAACTCCTTGCCAAGCCAAATCAGGGGCCACACGCTCTCAAAAGATGTTAAAAGGAGCTTTAAAACTCAGTAATTTACCAAAGTGTGTGGAACTTTTTAGTGTTTTTACTCGAAGTACGTATTTTATCGACAGTTTTCTCATTTCAGATCTTCTAATTTCATGAAGACAGTGTAAAGCCATTATAAGCTAAACGGAATACGCGCTATATAACTGCATATTATTATTATTTTTATTATTATTATTATTATTTATTTATTTTTAAATTGTTGCCGTTGTTTGTCGTAGTTGCTTTTGTTGTCGTCTTTCTCTTGTGAACTAGAACTGTTGTATTATTCGCAGTTTAACATGCCAAGTATTTACGAGTGTTTGACTGTAATAAGATACATGTGAATAAAATACATTGTGAGTTTTAAAAAAATTATTATTATTTTTATCAAAATTTGCACCTACATATTCGAACGATTTTGTGGTTCCCTTAGTGCTTTCGACAACGTTATAAGAAACAATAACCTGGATAGGATACCTTGCTGTTGGAATTTTCTTATCTATTTGGATGTATACAAGCTCACTGAGACGGCCTCCCCGTGATTTTTGTGATTTGAATCATTTTCTCCCAGATATCAGATAAATATAGTTTTAACCCAATAATTATATAGTTGCCACTTCTGTGTGAGTACGTCACACAACACATCATGACACATAAAGAAAATGGTGATGAATTCGAAAGAAAGAGAGCTGACGATTTCGATACCGATACCGGTAGTTAACGATTCTATCACATGAAACAAATTACACCCCAAATTACACCCCATTTTTCATCCAAGTAAACAAAAAATGCTGATCTACATGTCTAATCTGCCACGAGTATATTCCTGGGCTCCTGATCTGCGAATCCTACGTTTAGGCTATCTACCTTCTAAAGTGCAAAAGTACTGCTAACAACAGACTAAACTAACACAGACCTCGTAAAAGTAAAGCTATGAATAGTGATGTAAGGAGAAAGAACTAAATTGCGGAAACAACATCAGTTGCAATCAAAGAAGGAATGATTGCCATGCTTTATATCATTAAAACTATCTTCCATAATAGCACTTTATTAACGTCCTACTCTCACCCTGTTAGTATCGGTCATATGATTGATTAGAGGCAAAATAAAGTAATGGTGATGTGTATGCGGGTGACCCGGCTGAGATTGCATGGTGATCGATAAAGTTTCCTCACAGTTTAAAACTTGCTCTAGTTTTTTCTAAGCTGTCTGATTCTTTCTATTGCGATTGTAATTGCTTAATTTGAGAAGGTCCGGAAAATCTAGATAAACGTCTTGATAAACAACTAGCTATACAATAGGAAGATGACACTTAAAATCCTTGATAAGAATGCCGCTGAGACTTTTGCCAGTTACATCATTCTGAAGTTTAATGTAGCCTAAAAGGGTTAACATTTATTTTGCATATTAAAGACTAAGCGGAAATGTTATCGAGGTTTCGATTTATTGCCAAGCAAAGAGGAGAGGCCTGTCCGATTTTCGAGTTTTCGATTTACTTCAAATTGGCAAATTTCCCTCTTCTACGCTGCGTGATACAAGTTTTTCTGCCGCTTCATCATGCAATAAATGTAGGCTCAATTACAAAATAATGGTACGACTTAATCTTTCCTTTTCACAACGCACTAACTGTATTCTAGTCGTCATGGGAACCATGTTGCTAAGCAACTTCTTTGATATATTGTGTTTATTGTAAACAAGAAACACTGTCTATCTTCCACTGACAAAAAGCCAAGGCCATTAATTGTCATGTTTCTAAACCAGAAAGCAATTTCATATCGTCTTATTAAATTTTAATTATTGCTAACATTACTTCTATTTGAGAAGTCCTGAAGTGAATTACGCTAATCTTGGACATTATTTAGCCAATATCTGGCAAATTTCAATCTGTGAAATAAACGTTTCTACGCAGGTAGCAACGGGAGTTCAACGTATTAAGTTGTAGGCCTCCGGGACGAGACCTGTTCTTAGGGAAAAAATGGTAGCCTAACAACTTTCTGCAAGGAGTAGGTCATTCACTAACCTTTAAGCTGTGGTTAACAAGCACGAGGGACAAAAACACTTCCGAATCACAAGCTGATTATAAGAAGGAGTGTGCAAGTGGAATGGTTTGATGAAATACGCAAAACTTAAGAGGATTAAATTTAAAAACGTATTAAAATTGAGAACAACAAGAAGCTTTTTCTATCACAAGTTAGATTGAACTATACCTAATAGTGAGATTGATGAGAATTTCAGTCTTCTTTACATTTTAAAGACTCTCCCAAGTTTCTATATCAGATATTCTCATTTCAACATAACTTTGATCATTTAATTAGGGTCATTCCCATTGGGGAAAGGGGGATGCCCTTTTTACTTACGAGTGTAATTTCAGTCCTACCGCAAATGGTATAAAATAAAGTATGTTTTCATTTATTTTTTTTTTTTTGAGTTGCAATAAGCAAGAAAGAGGGATTAGATTGTATAGAATTAAATGCAAGGGTTGTGCACATACACACACTCACAGACAGACAAACCCGCACATATAAACTCATACACACAAACACTCACAAACACACACATACACACAAACACACACAGACACATTCACACCAGCAGACGCACACTAAAACAAACACACACACACGAAACAAAAACACACACACAACATATAAACAAATATACATACAAATATACACACATTTACACAGAGACACACACATAAACATACACACACACTTACCCACACATACAAACACATACACACATAAACATACACTTACATACAAACACATACACACATAAACATACACACACACTTACCAACACATACAAACACATACACACAAAGTCATACACACAAACACACACTCACACGAAACAAAAAACACACACAATATACACACAAGCATACATACAAATACACATACAAACACCTACAAACAAACATACACATAAACATAGACATATACTCCAACAAACACACGCAGAAACATTCACACGAACAGACAGACACAGAAAACAAAACACACACACATCATACACACAAACACAAAACATACACACAAACACACAACACGCACACACACAACATACACACAGGCATACATACAAACACAGATAAATGCACAAACGCACACAAATACATCTTTGAAAAGAAGGCATATCAGAGTGGTAGTAATTACTTTCTTTTTAAACAGTACTTTATTCAATTACTTATTTCAAACCCTCTCTCTGAAAAACCCTTTCCAGCTTACAATGGACTTTGGATATTATGTTGGGCTGGCTGGAAGTCCTTCAATGGTTAAGTCACCTGGTGAAGAGAGAGTGATCTTCACAACTTCGTAGAGCCGGATGTCGGTGGAGTATTGGGAGCTAATATAGTGAGTAAAGAAATGTAACATGTTATCAGCGGATGTTTTTGTATGACAAACCTACAATATTTCCCAAAGGTTAGTAAAGAAAGCTAGGGAATGTTAGTTCATCTATTAAGGTCATCCAAGAAGTCATCCGTTTAAATAACTTACTTTGGAGAATGGCACAACCTCGACAATCCCACTTTTGTACTTTTAAACTTATTCTTATATATCAGGACACCAGAAAAGAGGCTATTTAGCAACATGGAGCCTCTGGTATAACACTGAAATAATCTGTATGAAACCAAACTTAATGTGAATGACAAAGAATAAGGTAGAATGGCGTAAACCCGTCAGTGGCGTCAGAGATCATGAATCTCTGGTGGTGGCGTGATATTGGACATGAAGATTCAACTAAAGTTTTGATAAGCTTTGACATAGTAACATTTCAAACTAATGAACAATATATTTCTGAGTTAAACGAGTGAAAAAAGTAGACTAAAAATTAGTTACAACGCACAAAAAGGCTGCTACTCCTTGGAAAAAAGTATTGACACACTAAAACTATCCACCTTTGACGGACAGAAGCAAAAAAAGGTTCCAGATCCTTTCTAATAGACTAACAAACAGTGGGGCGGTGTACAGAGACAAAATAAGATGGTACAGATATGAAAATAGCAATAAAAATAAGAATAAAGTGTTAATATGTGTGTATAGGGTTTGCTATATACTTAAAACGTGGAGCCATGTTACCCACCACTAAGGGCACCTCTTTATACTAAAATAGTTCTCAGAAGTCGTAGGTCACTTCCGAGGTTACCCGACTTAGGTTTTCGGGGGTACTTTGGGGGTTGATTGAAGTAAGCTATCATCATTGGAGGCTTCTTTCCTCCTTAAGATGCACTTGTTACACATTTTTGGCCTGCAGCAGCCTCTCAGGCTGCAAACCTGCCTATAACCTGTCCCTGGTCTAGGGGAGTATCCATGCAAAGATTCATTAAAATTGGTACAGTAGGTTTTGCGTCCTGAACGGGTACACAGAAACACGGACACCGCGCAAACATTATATTTATATATATGTGGATGCACTACTGGGGTAAGTAAAATGTTAGAAAATTCCAGTGCAGGATAGCATCTTTCTACGGAATGTAAAAAATGAAAAGCAGAATGAAAAAATTACTCATTTTCTTTGTATATTGAAACACACTTTAGCCTCTATGTTGCTTAACTTTCAATCAAATCGTATCAAGAACATCACTTCCTATTATCAAATTTGAGTGTTCAGATTTGTTTGAAAGAGGAAAAAATATCTTAATTATAATTTTTTGGTCCAATACGAATTTCCTTATAATATCAGCCTGTTAAAAACAACAAAATAATGAAACTACAGTAGTATCTTCAGTCATTGCATAAATACTAGTTAAAAGATAAAACTTTATTTTGGCCCAATTTTTTTTTCTTGACGTAGTGTGAAACATACAATTTGCAGGCTCTTACTTTTAAGCTTAACAAGGATTCTTTTTCTACCAAAGTTATATTTCCAATAGACCTGAATAAGTCAGTTATAGACGAAACATTGTCTGAGACATAGTTGCCTTCTGGCAAATTATTCCTTAAGGTTTTATGTCCTTAATTCAGCTTCAAACTTCAAAACATCGTTGATATTCCAACTTCAACAAATCGAGCTGATAATTACATCGTCTTAATTATACCCGAAAAATAACGAAATGATGATAATAATATAGTGGATAAAAATATTCACAAGGTTTTTGATAACAGAGTAACGACGCATAAATTATACACAGTGAAGAACCCGCTATTAGGTCTCAGAGTCCTTAGACTTGATTTCAGATTATTATAGGCCTCAGACTTCAAGCAGCAACAAGTTTGCGTCCTCTCTGCATCTATAACACCTATTTTGCTCTTCGGTAAAACTAATGAGCACTGTTTCCACCAGAATGGTTTACATATTGACTAGCATAAGATACATGCGCTCCGCTATGACACCCTTTTGGGGGGAGCTAATGCAGTAAACTGTTTAAGTCACACGATCACTAACAATCGTAATAGTCGGTTAGATATAACTCAACATTATATTTCTGAAGATGATGTTAATCACATCGAAAGCTCAGATCTAAAAAAGCTTGTTTATATATTGTCTACAGTCATGTTTGCCATTCACGCTACTTGCTTGTCACTCATAATTATAATAAAACTCAGTTAGTTGGGTCATTCGACGATATAATTATCAGTTCTCTCAGTTCCTACTTTTATATCACGCCTCTTATTGAATGGTTTTACGGTATTTCACATTTCTACAGAATGAATTTGCTGACAGAAAGTACCTTAGTCAGTTTCTATTAACGTTTTTTAGTAATGGCAAAAGCACATTTCCAAATGTTCTATACCTCAGGGTAAACCACTCATCTAACCTTGGTGTGTCAGCATTAGTATTTATTCAACCTCGAGTATACTTTTTGATATCATAATAAAATATCACCAGATCATTTCACTAATTAAGTGTCAATTCCAATTGAAATATACTTTTGCTGTCACTATGGTTTGTAGGAATAGTTCGTAAGTTTTACGCGGACAAACTGAGAGAATTTTCAATCACTATGGTAGATAGTAAGTCCCTCAGAGACATTCTAATATATACCGAAATAAGTGTCCCTCTGTTTATAGTGTGTTTGAAGGTACTTATAATGGCGTGTTCGAACGCCCTACTTCAGTTATTGTTACACTTAAACCAATTATGGTTAGTTTTTTACTTGTATATGACTTAATTAGGTAGCATTGCTATTAAAAATGAATTCACACATTGGAAGAGCAGGGATTACTCTTCATTATCACAGTGATGGCGCTGTAATACTGTTAGTTGTACAAGTGAGAGAGCTTATTGCACAGCTATCACGTTGAAGTGGAGCCATAGATTTCAACTCTTACTGGGAAAAACTGGTACAATGTTTGATCTCCAGCGATCCTTGATACATGGCCAGGTCTTGTTTATCCTAAGCTACCTCCTATATTTCCAACGGTGGCGTCTGGAAGTAAGATTTCATGTCAACTGCAGCTTTAAATCGTAAACAACATATGGCTTAACTTTTTAAAACAGAAATCTCGCAAAACCTATCGCCATAGGACTAACAACACCAAAGTCAAGAAACCAAAAAATCTTTGCTTCAATAACTTGAGATACTTTTAACTCTCTCTTGAATGTGTTCCCTCTTGAATGTGTTCCCTTTTGAATGTGTTCCCTCTAGAATGTGTTGAAAGCCTAGTTTCGCTCTGCGCTCTACACACTACTGTTGCTCTTTATGTCAGTGTGGTGCCTAGTGTCAATACTTAGATAAGAGAGTATCTGTATCTATTATTTTACACTCTTAATTATCTTATTTTCAAATCTGGTTGGAATGCATTTTAAAGTTGTTGACTTGTCACGTATTAAGTACATCACATCTTTTAGGTCTACAAAATTTTGCAGTGCTCATGTGAATGTATCTCTATGAAACATGCTCAGTAGAAAAGTTTATCATCATTATTCATCTATGTAGCACATGATGTGCATAATCCTATTGAAGCAGAACAGTTAATACATGGCCATTACCTCCTCCTCTTTCACTACTTGAAAAGGAGAGGCACTAGTTTATAGATTTGATAAACATGCAGAAGACATTATCTATTAATCAAAATTTTGTACGAGATTAGAGAAAACTCTTCTCGGCGCCATTTCGCTTTCCCACTAATATTGTATTCTGCATTCCTTAGGACCCTTGCTCTAGGACCAAAGGAAATGCATTAGGAAAGCTCACGAGGCTGGAAAATTATTTTGATTTGGTCCGATTTCTGTCAATCAAATAAGCAAAATCTGGTAAAATGTATAACCGAGTAAAGGCTGATTTACACGTTATGATTTGTCGGGTAGACTCACAGTTGATATAATATAAAGACTATAGTTCAGGCGCCTGATTTCATGATCGTAGATCTTCGCACGAATCGGGCCGACTAGATAAAATCTTTGGCATTGCAACAGATTCACTCTCAATTTATGATGTCAAGGCAGTACCTCAAGAGTTGAATCATGGCCGCCTAGAAGTTGATGTAGCAAAGCATGGCTTTCACCAAGGACCTCTGCTGTAGATAAAAGCATCTTGAAGGAACACGGTGTAGCCATTTCAAATTCTGTGTGGTTTACAATTTAAGTACCCTTGAGTCTTGATGACAAAAAAATCTAGCTGCGTAGTGACGCGGTAGTTTCTTTACTCTTGCAAGGCTATAATACGTTCTGGGTGCATAGAGCCCCTAGGACCCAAGGTATTCTTTATTTCACCTACTGAAGTAGGGTCTCCAGTTCAGCTGATAGAAGTTATTTATGACTAAGATTACATCTAAAGTACGTGTTTTGTGCTCCCAAATCCCGAGCGTGTCGTGGAGCCTAGTTGCAAGTACTACTAATCTTGGATTAGTAGCGTGGCTAAATCGTCCCGACAAATCATAGCGTATAAATCAGCCTTATTCAATAATGGCTAAATGTGTGAAGCATTCTTCTAGGAAATATCGTCTCTTTCTATATAGACGTTCTCATTCTCAGTATGACCATTAACCCAAATCTGAACATTTACAATGCAATAGTATCAAATGCTTCTTCTCTTTGTTCTCTGTCCGCCTAAACTCAACATCATCTCCTCGGTAAATTTTCTTTTGCGCCAATAGGGGGCCAAATTTTTTGGAGATAAAATTACGTTTAAAGAACTAGCTACTTCAGTTACAGGGGGCTTCAATTAATTTGTTTACACTCCTGCTTAAAGAAACCTCCAGAACTATTTAAGTCTCTGCTGTCAAAACCTCTCCAGGCAATAGAGTCACTGTAAATATGGCTTACCGTTTGATTTGAAGCTAGTTTCCAGCATTCAAGGCATTATAAAGTCAACAAATATTCCATATTCTATATTTTAGGTTTTAAAATCTGGTTTGCATCTAAATTTACATAACGTCACTAAGTGACGAAATTCGATTTGAAGAAACTCCAGAAATATTGGATGTATATTGAAAAGATTCGAAGATAGCATGAGACAATCTACTCATTTTTAGACCAGGAAGCTTCCCACCGATTCTCTTCAATCTATCAAAACTTTGGCTTTTCCAACAGCCTAGACCGGTGATAACCCATTCTACCTATTCTGCTAGAAAGTCGAGCAGATGTACTACCTACCTACTCAAACAATTGCAGTAATTTCTAGCTACCAGTGACCCTGTGGGGAACAAGACGTTGGCCATATGCTAAAAGGATGATTGGAAAAGATAAATCGAAGGATTCCAGTTCATGTGAGGAACAATGACAAGGAGGCAGCCACAAAGAGTGGCAATGAAAAATGCTGTCAGAGGAAATATGGGTGATGTTTTCTAGTTGTCGAAGTAGCATCTGATTGAAAATTCAGAATGTGTAGATACTTTAATCATGAAAGATTTAGTATTTTGGGCAGAGAAAAAACCGAATTTCATTTAGCAGTAATAATGTCAAAATATGTATCTAAGTACTTGTCAGAAGTCTATCACTAAAGATGATTTGTCTAATATCTCCATATCTTAGGTTCTTAAGTTTCACCGTATGATGTGGCGACACATTCAGCTATTTAAAAGGTCTTTCTAAAAGTCCCAGTGATGATATTTAGGGGCGCAGACATAGCATTATGAGTGCCATTACCAACTACTGTAACCGGGCTTGAAAATGGTTGTGGGAAGTGCAGGAGAAAAGAAACTGTCCGGAGTGTAGAGTAAATACCAACTTCATAAACACGGCACTTATAGTTTTGTAATCCATGTTGGACCACTATACTCCAAGTTCGTTGTTTCTCCTTTACGTTGTAACACGTACAGTATACAGTACGTAGACAATACAAAAGTATCCTTTTAAATGCGTTTTTACAATAGAAAATCCCAATTTCGTTTCCAAAAATGGAAAACGTAAGGGATTGACAGGAACACTAAGGTGCCTCAGAGTAACTTATTTTATGCAATGCACTACAAATGATCATAAGGGTCTGGAAGATTAGTGTTCTGAATGTAATTTTAGTAACTATTGTTTTATACGCTTAACGCTGTGTGCCTTTGCGACATAATTAGGCCTGTCAGTCAAACTACACTGTAAAACAAGATACAGAGGCAATCAGAGCAGGAATTTCTATACGTTTTAATAGTTATCAAAAAGTTGTCATGGGATAGAATTTTATTTTTTAAAGGATGTTCAAGTATGTTATTTTACTTTATTTTTCATTTAACAATATATTTTCTTCTTATTACTAATAAACACTGTTCCTTTTCTGAATCGGATCACTCACGCACTTGGACGCACGGACTATTAGTCATTTCAACTTAAATCGTGCTGAAACAGAAAAAATTTGCGCAACAAGGAATTGGCGACACCGTCTTACGTATCTACCCCCAAGGAGAGGGAGGTTAATGCTTTAGATGGAATTCGGATTCAGAATTCTAAGATTTAGATATACATTGCGTGATTTGTCATGTGACTAGCAAGGACGATCCCTTGCTCTGGTCTTTCGCACCTTAACTTGAAAGCGAGGTTACAAAGGGTGTACCCCTTTCTTCTAGTATCTCCCAAGAAAAGTTTTAGTATCTCGGTATTATGTGATACGCATGCGTATATGTAATTGTCAGATTGCCTATTTATATTCAATGTTCAGTGAGTTATTTTAGATATCTTTCTTGTTTCCCATAAAGCCTATGTAAACCAGGACTAATTGTAACGAGTCAGAAGAAGAAATAAAATATATATCTCAGAAAATACGCTTTCTTTCAGAACGTTCCGATACTGTCTTCATACTAAATAAGTTAATATCGAAACGTCAAGAAAAAGTGATTTTTGCGATATATATGATATTTATACACGTATGTGATTGCTGAATACTTGAGTTACTATATCTTACTATATGTACATATATATATATAAATATATATATATATATATATATATTTCGAAAGCTCTTCCATGTTTATTACATGCAATATAGACTACTAAACAACAAACGTCGAATAACGTTCCATCAACTCTTCATTAGAAACTCATGTATCTACATAAATATATATACGTGATGGATTCTCCCTTCGATATCGACAAGTGATAGCTACACTGTTTGATCAGCGGAGCTACCCACTCAGTGAATTAAAGTGATAGTGACTGAGTAGACCACAGTCACTAGTGCTCTTCACGTGTTCTTCAAGCATGTTCAGTGCGACACATGTGTGACAAGGCTGGGCTATCGAAATACAGGGCTACTAGAGTTACCGTCTCCCCCGTCTCCCCTCACATGGGTTGGGTGTGTCCAGTAACTTAGGTAAAGAGAAGTTGTCAAAACTTCCAAGGGCTTGAATCGAACACGGGTCGGTGGTTTTCAAAGGCAAGATTTTTAGACCACTCGGCCACACGCTCCATATATACGTTTATAGGTACTTGTACACTAAAAAGTGCAATAGTTAAGTCGACAATTGAGATCGATCCAAACTATATATACATTTTGATATGCAAGTTCATTCAATTTTATGTTAAGTTCATATAATTCGCTTTGTGTATATAATAAGAATTCAAGAGCTATTATTTTATGACGTCTGTGAATTGAGTGGTGTTACTATGTACTTCCAAAGTACTAAGCGGAGGGAAAGTGTGACGTCACGATTTTGAAAATACTGGAATTATGGGGGAAAATACTCAATATTCATGTTACCCTTTTAGAAGAACATTAATGGCCAAAATTGAGAGCGTTGCCTTTTCCCTATACCAACATATCAACTTTTAAATCTCTCTAACAAAACCTTATTGTTTGATGCTGTATCCTAACGTAAGGATCAAAGGAATATCAACAGAGTTTTGACCATAGATTTTTTAAATTCAAAGGCCTCTAGTTTAAACACTATCTACACTACAGGTCCAGTAGTTTGGGAAACAGCCTATTCCAAGCTTGCCTTTTGATATCTGGAGTCAAGTCGTACTATTTCCAAAGCTTTTTATTTGTGACGTCATCGTT
>JAAAKL020003982.1:0-21885 GCA_010016065.2 Carybdea cf. marsupialis auct. non (Linnaeus, 1758) | reverse complement strand
CTGCAGGGCCGACGCAGGGACCTTAGTAGTCAAAAAGCGTCGTTAATTCTTAAATAAAAAAAAATGGGCTTTAGGGGGCACTGCTTTTTACCCCTTCTGCACACTAGTATTGTTAACAATTTAGTGCAGCTGAATTAAAGTAAAGTTGTAACAGTTCAAAACAAACCCAAATTAATTAGAAATCTGTAGCGTTCAAGTGAAAATTTTTAATAATCTTTTCAAAACATTAAATAATTTAAAACGGTGTTTAAGTCCTGTTCACAATGAGACTATACTAATACCGAAATTTAGCTTACACAAATTTGAGCCAATCAAGTTTTTCAAGAATTTTTCGATTGACAGAAAAAATTGTACGGAAAATTGTAATTGGCCTTAATTAGCGCTAAATAAATCTTGATAATAATAAAATTTCCATCGTGAACGGGGCATTACGGATTTAGAATCAAGTATGATTTGATCGTGAGGATATGTCTAGGACAAAATAATAGAGCAGAAATTTAGATTTGATCCGAACAATCATTGGATACTGTCACCTGAGCAGGTTGTCATGCCAAATCTATTTTTGATTCCTTCAAATAAAATCATAACGTCTTTAGTGGAGGTAGGAGTATTTTTTAATATCTAAGGGAGGCAATTTTATGGTATTGGAAAACACCTAAAAAATTTATTTCTCACTGAAAATACCATAGAAGGCAATTTACAAATTCAAATTTGTTCCCAATTGACGTCACAAACGTATTGATTAAATAAAAAACCTAAAGTAGAGCAGAGCTTCTATCGTTTCTCTGTGCTGGCTGCCACGGTTGTGTCATATTCATAAACACGGGGAAGATCGTTCAACATAAACAGAGTAGGTGAAGAATGACTTAAAACTCGCTTGAACCGCAAACATAACTTATAAGGTAACGTGCCAGTTACTCCTACCTAAAAGCATGAGGATTAAGGAACAACAGCTGCTTTATCCCCCCACTTTTGGACCCAGAAATGTCAAATTGTCCTTTTGTCTCCCTCCCCCCAAATTCTTACAACGACCCGCGCCCATAGACGAGTGCGATCACACATTAGTCAGAACTCTTCAAGATCACACATTTTAGTAGATGCAACTTGGATAGCAGGCATGCTTCTCGGTTTTGTACGTACCTGTCAAAGCTAGCTTAAGATCCTACCCCAACCATTTTGTGTTATCAGTGCATTACCGCCTTTCATAATTACAAAGACGATGCGCTAGATATGTAGCCAAGGCGACCAGCATGAGATAAGAAGAAATGATGAAGGATTTGTCAACTTCACGTTCTGCCTTGCCCATCTACTCTGAGCCAGAGAACAACATGTCAATCAGTGTAAAATTATTACTTGAATTGAAGTCTGATTTTTGTATCAAGTATCTCTCAAAGGGAGATAGTGGGAATTTTGCCAAACCGTTTGTTATTGTAGATTTAAGTAGCTGATATATGATACCATAACTCAAGTGTTTTGCCAAAGCTTACAGAAGGGCCGCTGCTCAGAAATGACCAATGTTAAACTTGCATCTGCCATTTCAGTTGGAAAATAAAGTTGTTTGTCATGTTGTATGTAATAAAAGAATTCGAAGCTTGTTCAGACGTAAGGAAAGAGTGTGAAGCTTGTTCAGAAGTACAGATGATATCCTGAGCCTCCCTTCTGATTCTTCCTTCTGAGCCTCCCTTCAGAGACGCACTTCTGAGCTACCCTTCAGAGTCACCCTTTTGTTCTCCATTCTGGGCCGCCTTTCAGAGCAACCCTTCTGATCCATCCATTTGATCCACCCTTTCTGATCTACCCTTTTTTTTAAAGTGTCCTTCCATTAGCACATAGGTCTACTCCCTTAATCGGTTTTGTCGCACACGGCTACCGCTTGCAGGTAAAGCCACAGATAGTATTCTTGGCATCTTGCCTCTCCTGCTAGATTCACTGCAAAGAAAAATATACAGACCCGATTTCACAATCTCCAGTGGCTTAGCAATCGAATACAAATAAAAATCGTTGTCTGTGAAAAGCACGCCTCCCCGTTTATCCTGCAGCCCCGCTGCACGAGATGGGCACTGAGGCGCCTACCTCCCAAATTTTGTGTCAAACATCTATGCGAGAATTTAAATGTTAGGCTTTTTAGATGAAATTGCCCGCGGATGCTCACAGAACATGGGTCACTTAAAGAAAATTTTAGATTACTCCCGACTCCAATCTTATCTTTTAGTGGTTCCTAAGGGTAGCATGACCCAATGTCTCCCACCCGTGTGTACTCCAGAACAAAAGTAGAGTCTTTTAAATCAGGATATGAAGTCATTTACAAGTATTAAAGTATTGTCTGTGAAGACGGAGGTGCCATTGTATGTAAGCATGTCGAAGGGCACACCCCGATTTTCCTAGCCAGAATTTCCGTCCATGGTGGCCCCTTTATGATTTCAAAGTACACTTAAAGAATTATGTCGGTTGAAATGTGTTATCTCTAATCCTTAATTTTTCTGCTTTCGTAACTTAGCAAGAATTTCAGTCCTTCATGATATTTGAAACTGATTCGCTACCTGAATCACCTACCCCTCTATTGATATCTTGATTCAATTTTCACCACCGCAAACTTGTAAGCCGAAGAATATTTTCATACTTAACATAACAATCTCATGTGTAAAGAACCGCAACCAATGTTTGACTTGCAGATGAAACTAGTTTATGGTAGGAACTGAAAGTACCTTGACTTTTAGAAGCCCTTCTGTATCCTAGATTATCCGGGGTTTTAGCCTCGCTCTAAACAGTTTTGTTCACAAAGAGGACAGAACATTCAAGTCACACCATTTTGCCTCGTTCTCTAAGCCACAGGCAATAAAAGTGAAGCTACAACATCATATGACTGCATAAATATGGAAAGTTTAAAAACGCTCCTAAATTGCTTACTAGTTGTTATGATATAGGACGTCACATGGCATGAAGACGCAGTATGGCCGTCTTTGAATACCCTGACCTCCTGTGCACAAAGTGTCTTTATGCGAGGCAAAACGCAAGATTGTCCAGAACGCAAGGCGATCTGGAACAGCGTAACTAAGAGAGTTTGAAGGCATGTCTTCTCCATTTTCGGACAGGTTCACTCATTAAACTCTAAACAAATGGGTCACCTAACGATATACCTCGAAAGAGACGTAATCATGTCAACTTGCATGAGTTGTAAGATAAAAACTTTTCGTGTAAGTTTGGTTTAAGTTGTGCCAGTAACAGATGTGGCACAGCTTAACCTTGCAATGTTGGTGGGGTGGCTTTTGGAGCTCCCTAGCAGTATTCGTCCTGGCATTTCCCACCCTTAGGTCTTAGAGACTCAAAGCGACTTGAATTTTACTGTTGTTATGTTCGTCACAGAATAGTAGCATTCGATTATCAATAATATATACGCATCTGTTATGAATTTCGGTTTGAAAAAACACAGTTTGGCCGAAAAGAAAAACAACACAACTAAAAAAAGGGGCAATTTTCAAGCCCAAGTGAAAAGCCCCTTTGCTTTAGAACCCAATAATAAGCGAAGTTGTAAGCACTGGACAATGTGTGTCTAGGAATACCTTCTGTTAAGTACGGGAGCTCCAATCTTTTTAAACATTTGCAGATTTCTGAATCATGCCACGTAGCATGTAATGAGGATTGCTGTAGTGAACCGTTCGGTTACTAATCATAAAACAGACTGACCATACACTGAGAGCTTGTTCTTGACCGTATTCCAATCCATAATAGAAAGTAGATCTTGCTGTAATTCGATGTTTCAATGAGCGAGAGTACATTAATTTATGCATAAAAGTCTACAGGATTCCATATAAGATTTCTCCGTATGTTATTAGATTCTCAAGATTCTCTACGCGATATTTCAAACCATACTCTGAATGATATTCCAGACCATAATCACGTGTTCTCCACTTACGTTCTGATTTACAGTTGAAGAGGACAATAGACTCATAGGGAGCCGTTATCACGTGAACCATGATTACATAAGAGATTATTTATTTTTCTAACAATTGCTTGAACGTATTTGATTCCGAGGGTACGCTATCAACAGAAAACAAAGGAAGCCATAATTATCCAATAGTAGATCCCCAACGTCCACAAACAAGTTATATATTGAAAGATAAAGCTGTGTTTGTAATCAATTTACACGTTGTATTGTATTAATGTTGTTGTTGTTTTGTTTACTGCTTCATGCAAATTAGCAAGGGTTGGCCCCTGGACGGTCATTCTTCAATATCTTTATTAACAGAGATCATAAAACTTTATTTTAAAACCTCTGTTGTTAACTACCATAAATTGTATCTCATTGTTTTTGCCTCTATGTATAGTAACACGTGACTATTTTATTGTTTCTTTATTGAACCAAATAATACTATCATTCCCATGATTATCATTCACTTGATAAAAGTAAAAGTTACGCAACGGTCTACTAAAAGGAGAAGTTAAACTCAAAATTTCATCTTGACCGTCGCCGTCTGGTGACATCACAGATTTTATGACTTGTTATGTTACAAAAAGGTTCATATCTGATCAACTGTCGTTACTCTCTGTAAACTTTCTCCTCCAATTGTATACTAAAAGATTAGCCTTACAACGGTACCAAAGTTCAGAACCGTAGGACTAATAGTTGTAGAGCTCTATAAGGAGTCCCATCCTACACACACACAAACACACACACACACACACACACACACACACAGGCACGCACACACACAGACACGCAGACACACACACACCCACACACAAACATACACACATTCGTATGGGTAGAATTAGCTCTGAAAAAGAAAGAAACCTTGAACGTGTATGTAGGCTGACATTTTGAGACATAATGAACCAGGTCGGGCAAAAGTAAGCATCTTGACTTCTAGGAAGAAGAGAAGCTAGCAAATTAATTTAGCATGTCAATAACGCACTGCCTCTTTGATGGCGATGGCCTCAATGCGAAGAAGAGTCAATAGCTCAGCCGTGTTTCAGCTGAGTTTTATAACTTGGTTTGAATAAAGAAGCAGTGTTGCTAGGTTACTCTTGCGTCCTGTCGACAAAATCATGCACAAACCTCGCCCAATGGTTTACTTTTTGGCCAGGCTCGTCGCGATATTTTCATGTAGTAAGGAATGCTATAGTCAGGTCTCAGAGTATCTTAATGCCACGATCGCAGTTAAAACATCTATATCCTTGTCCTTTCCAATTCCTTGGACGCATATAAGCCTCGGTCTGATGTTTCCCCATGTCCGCACATGCGCTCTCAAACTGAAGACAACAAAATTGGCTGAGTGATTCTTCTTCGCAAATACGATATTCTCAGGTCAGGCGCCAAAAGTTTCTACTTTGTCGCCCAAACATCGAACACAAAACCGCAAACGATGAATTTTGACCTCATTAGTTCGATTCAAATATCACCCAATTTGCGACTTGTCGCCCAAAGTAGCAACACAGTCAAACGAAGACCAAGAAAACACTGGAGGATATATGTTTCCAACGAATGATAAGGATTTGTCCTCTGGCTCTTTGTTTCAGAAACATTTGAGTTGGAATTCCTTGTATTGTGATATTGCGTTCAGTACACCGGTCAATTAAATTGGATTTAATCAAACTATTTAGAGTTAATACAGTGGTCAAGAAGTCAGTTCGACTATTGCTCCTGTGACAGCCTAAAAACCAGACACTAGACGTCGGGCCTTAGGATTGTGGTTTGTCACTAAGGGAATAGCTCTTGAGGATATTAAATTTTCAAGGTCATGTTGGTATTTCTTCTGGTTATAGCTGATGGATATATACAGAAACAACTCTTAAAGAAGGTATGAAGATATTTTACTTGGAAAATGACATCTGAGTTTCTGTCCTACCAGCGTTATGGTTAACTGATCTGTCAGCCTTGGTACTATTTTAAGTAACTCTCCTGGTACAATTGCTACAGCTACTGGCTAGGGGGTCTATTGCCAAGTTGGCCGTGGGGAGTTGGCTCTTATCGACAGAAATAGATAGGTGGGTTTTGAGAAAAATATAGGTTTTTATGGCAAAATTTGATGATTTATATCATTTGGCCCCTTTTTCCTTAATATTTTTTTTTGGGGGGGGACTCTCACAAATCTTGATATGTCTTTTTATGTCCTCTAATTTGGTACGGCCCCTCCCGTTTGGAATTTCCTTCTTACGCCATCGATAAAAACAATGAGGCCTTCATCAATTGTGCAGATTTATAGTCATACCATAACATGCGCAGAGAAAACTTCTCATAGCCGTATTACTCATTGCTTTCTTCTTTCAAGTTTATTTTAATATCAAATCTACTCTGATGTGGTCTGCCACCAGGGCCATTCCTTGGGCCTCCTAAGTACAGAAAATATTAGAATGTTCGAGCCTCAGGAACAAACAAAATGCCATAAATGCGTAGCAATAGACGACGGAAGTCATTCTTTTTTATTTCCCTTTCCTCTCTATAAAGCTGTGTCCTGATTATAGTCGAAGGGGCTAGGATGGTATTCATGTGTCGAACCCGTGAGTTCCAATCGTGCCTGTGACCCGCTTACAAAAACAAATTTGCGCATGCCTGATTTATAACACTGTCATCATATTGTATGAATGCATTATAGCGCACTCAAACCTCTTTTCGATCTGCTCATTTTCTGATATTTATATGATGCTCATGATGATCAGCAGCAGAAGTATCATCATCATCATCATCAGCAGCAGCAGCAGCAGCAACATCATCATCATCATTACCATCATCATCGTCATCATTATCATCATCATCATCATCATCGTCGTCGTCGTCGTCATTGTCGTCGTGATTATCATCATCATCAGCCGCATTCCAATCGTCATTACCATCATCATCAGCCGCATTCCAAGTCGTATATTCACTGTGCCTGTAACGTATCTTACTCTACCTTTCATGAACTTTGCATAATTTATCAATGATATTTGCAATTTAAACTACAGACCTTATTTGTATTTGAGTTGTGTTGCAATCTCCGGCATCAAAGGTAGAATGTTTAAGGGTGTGCCTCTTCCTTTATGAAGGCTGTTTAGCTCTTATATGGACTGTTACAGCACCGTACCGCTACTCGGTGCACATGCCTAAACCAAAACAGGACGTTCACTCCCTTCAAGCTTACAGCCAAGACATATATATAATGTGATGGTGAGAACTCAAGATTGACCTCCTGAACGAATTGTCGAGTATTTAGTGCAGTGGTTGAGTCGTCGTTTAAGTTGCGAGAGGTCGCGGGTTCGATCTTCGCCAGCACACTGTGTATTCACGTTTATTTGATAGGGAAAAAATTATATATATATATATATATATATATATATTTACTTACATCTATTACATATATATAAATATTTACTTACATCTTTGATTAGACTCGTTTCTTTCCCTTAAATTGTAAAATTTGTACAACAAAATACTTTTGCCAATCTTTTTAATCCCCTTTCAACCGCACGTTTTTGCTCCTTGCCCTTACGTATCTAAATGTGTTGTCAAGGTACGACTTTCGGATACTCGTGAAGCCTCAAATTCCCATAAAGCGCCATTTCAAATTAGATTTTGATGCCCAATCTTGGATGAAAAAGTAGAGCCTATATCTATTGGCCTTTTTATAGTTTTAAGTCATGTATTTTTATTTGTTTATACTTGATCCTAGTGCTGCACAACCTTCACATTGAATGGCGTAGATAACCTCATAAGAAGCCCTTCACTCAAGCAGTGTACGATAAGTTCAAGGAGGAAATTTATTTAAGAAGATGTATAATGGTGATCAATTGACATCAGCTATCAATTTTGAAATTTTATCATTATCAGTTTTACTGTTGACATAATGGTATTGTTTGCTGTTTGGTTTTCTGCTGGAAAGTTACTATGCAAAGCTTAGTAAAAGTGTGTCGATGTATGATTGTTCTATCAAGTAATACCATTTCTTGTTTATTTTTTATCCTCCAGGTGCTAGCATACTGTATTTGCTACTGTTAACGTTTGTGCTGTTCCAGAACTATAAAGATGTAAAGGAAATGTTAGCTTTCATTGACCCTGCTTTGAGACATTCAGGCCCCGATCTTACGGTATGAACCTGTTAGGACTTCTTCTTCTGATCCGACTTGTTATCAAGCTAGCCCGAAGTGATACAGAGCTTATTTGTAGTAAATGATTGGATAGGTTTAATATGAAAGATGCCTAAGGCATATGCAATTCAAAGTTCATAAGATATAAAAATACAAAGCATGTCCTCGTTTCATTTACAAGCATCTGCAGTGATGGTGCTTTGATTAGCCATGTTCCATTTTTGTATCTATTTACACGCTAGCATGTCATATGTTAAGTTGTAGCCACTAGGTAGAGTTCGTAAAGGTGTCGCCCACCCTTTGGATGTCAAATTGCTATCTACGCCATTGATGTCTTTACCTTATTTACATCAAAGCACGGAGTAAGTGATGGCACAAATGTCATCACGGCCTCCACTCTTGAGCATAAGCCCATTTCTATAGATTTGCTAGTGAAAGGATGAAATATCTTGCATTTAGCATTTTCTGCGTCTATGTAGCAGATCGAGGCAGAGACATCACAGAATGCTAGTGAAATTGAAATATGATTCATGCTTGAACTCCATAAAGAAAAACAATGAAGTATCTACAGGAGAACAATTAGGTACTTGTAGCATAGGAATACAATTATATGAATCCCTTACTTGCCATGTCCTTTATCAGGGAAATGCGCTCTCAAATTTGAAGACCTTTTGTGCAATAAACGGATGTCAGTGTAAGGGCGTAGAGAAGAAAGGAAGAGCAGAGGGCAAAGGTGTGAGTTTAGAAGCACAAAATATTCCTCTTTTCTCACTCCATCTACATGTTTCTCTCATCTCTATTTTCCTCTAATGCACTTCACGAATGTTTTCCCGTCGCCGCCATTTAAGGCAAAGAGGAATAAACACTGAAACATTGAGTGACGGAGCGCAAATAGAAGGAGACACGTTTTCTTCGGAGTATTCTTAATTTTTGCGAAGTGGAAAATCGGCGATGAAGTAGAACATGCAAAACGTAAACGTATGAAAGAATGATGATGATGATGCAGTTTGAACGCCGTGCTCCCTCCTTTGCAGGAGCTAAGGCGGTGCCCATGTACGTGGAACTTGGTTGGAGCATAAAACACTTTAAGACCGTATGCCATTCCTGACGTCACCAATAGCCCTTCCGGGATTTGAACCCTGACCCTCTTGAACTGAAGGCAAAGAACTTATCCATCAGAATAGTCAAGTAAAATTTAAACGGCTTAGAAATCTTGATATTGGAACATGGAAATCGTGGAAGCTTTCTTAAAACAATAAAACGAATATGCTGATCAGACAAAGTGAAGCGGGCTTGTCCAACAACGTGTGCTAAAGTAGTACATATGGAAGACGCACGCTTATGGCGATGAGCATGACTTAGAGCATTATAACCCTGATCATACAGCAGGGGCTAGTTGAGCAACGTTTTATTTTGTTAAGCACATGAAGAAAGCAAATACGGAGCAAAAATGCTGTATGCTAGATATCATGTATGTATTTCAATTGATGTATAATCAACATACACCTGGTTTTCGCATACCTTTGCAAGATAGGGTGACTCTTCCTCTGAGGACAATGAAAAAAAGCAATGAAATAGACCGGATTGGGGGTTCGTATGAGTACCCCTGGATTTTTGGAGTTCTAGATTAAAAGTATTCGTTGATTATTAACACCGAGAACTAAGTACTATCAAATGTGGTCATTTAACACGCACAGTTTGCTTTCCTAACCATTTTTGTACGCGTTGGTACTACTGGACTGGTTTGTTAAAATTCAAAGTGTGTAGTTCCAGTCTAGTACCAGATTTCACACGTTTATACAGCATCAACTTGTTCCCCGAGAAAACAGTTGAACCCACATACTGCAGCCTTAACAGAGGTGTCAAATTTGTAACTGCCCAATTCTGGAGGAAAATGAAGAATTAAACACTTTGTGTAAAAGGTGTATAGTATAGCTTTGTTGAACAACTCTCTTTTTGTTACCAGGACTATGCTGTTGACTGCTCGTTCAGTTTGGAGATGATCTGGAGCAGGGTTGATGTTTTTGTAGTGGCACACTTCTTAGGCTGGGTGGTAAAAGCCATGTTAATGCGACATGCTGGACTGCTATGGCTTCTTAGTATTATGTGGGAAGTGACTGAGGTATGTCATTTTGAATATTAATTATGTATTACTGTACATTTACTTTACGTCCTAGAGAGGAGCGATAGTTACGCCATATCACACGTTCAATAGTAGCTTTTTATCTGTGTTCGGTACAGTAGACATATTTTTTGGTACAAAATTAATCACGGAGTTATAACATTGATGCCGTGTTGTAAATGGCTTTTCTGATCGCAAATATAACACAAATAAAATACTGCCCGAAATGGGGAATGTGGAATGAGTAAGTGACAACAATTTTGAAGTCTGTTAAGGCCAAGAAGAGTGGTGAGTTCTGAGCCTTCTGTGCTTAAGTCTATAGGCAATTGTCATAGCAAGCTAAAATTAATAAGAATAGAGATGTTGACATCTTTATTTTTGTTATTGTCTTACCTACATATAAAACAGATAAATTTTTAAAATAGAACTACGGTTCTCTTACTTATGTGTATTGTATTGAGATTCATTAATAAATACGTTTGAAGCAAACTAAGTAGATAACTGTCGATTGAATATGCTGCATTTTTAAATTAATATCATTTTTATTATGTAATATGATGTGCCAATTACAGACATGAGCTACAATAGGTCATGTGGTTATTGCTGAATATATATTGTTATTTACAAAGGTATACGACATTTCGCGATACAAAATTCGTATTAGATGATATTGTCACTTGTTTTTTATTAGGGGGGAATCTTATCAATTACACCCATATTGCAGCAGAAGATACTATACTTTTTTATGTCACAGCTTTTTCCATCAATGGTAATTATATCAGGCCAAAAAGTGACCTGGTTTTAAAAATGTTATGTGAATGCAAGTTAGTCTCAATCAAAGTTAATTTCTTGATTTAAATTTGAAAATTTTGGAAGTTATGTGATCACAATTGCACCAACCCTAATTGCGAAGAACCCATAGAGCCACCATTTACTAGTTCTGTATTTTATACAGTGATTCATCAATATTCTCGAGCTAACGTTACTTACTTTCATGATAGTTGTTACTCTGCCCTCTGTGCTTACTATACACGTATCCAAGATGACAGAAAATATATCAACGTCGTTTCTTCCAAAATCAACGCGTCTGTATCCATGTGATTGTTTTGCTACCACTGCCTCCCCAGTAATCAATTCAGAAGAAACCATTTACAGAAAGATTTTTTTTCATTGGCGCTCATTTGATCCGATATGCTTAATTTTTCTTTGCTTTTACTTCGTTTTTACTTTTCTGCACTCAAATTTGCTGTTACTTTCTTTCCTGTTTCTTTCACTTTTCCGTTCTGTACTTCACTGTACCACAGAATAGAGACAATGCAGAAGCAACAGTAAAACTTGCATCCTTTTAAGGTTTTGTTTAAAAGATTTAATGGCTTACGATTCTCGCAAGCTTCGTTTTCATACAACCACATTTAAAACTGCTAACGGTTTGCATCTTTTGTGACCTTTGATGGCGGCGTGCCTGACCAACTGAAGATTCCATTCACACCTTATAAAATATTGCAATTTGACTGTATTACAGCGAGTCGAGCAAAGGAAGTGAAGTTTCGGCTGCAATAGCAACTTCTATGCAAATGCTTGTCTTAGGTCTATGGCGAATACGCGGAGGACTCGTTCACAACGTGAATTATTCACGCAAGCGCAAAGAAGATTTATTAACAACAGAAACGACCAGACTCCCCTCTGTTTTATCTGTATTCTGTATCGGTATTGTACTGTACTTGACATTACGTGACTTTGCTCTACCTTGCCTGACTGTTCTTCTCTTCCCTTTTTCCAGCTTAGCTTAACAATCCTACCAATTACCATAAATGAGCAACAATTTGAAAGGGTTTATAAGAGTTTCTCTCTTGTTTTGGATCACTTTTTATTGTGATATTCTTTTATTTTTCTGCTCTTGTGTTTGTAGGTTGCGTTTTCACATCTTTTAGAAAACTTCAAAGAATGTTGGTGGGATTCTATTTTGTTAGATGTTTTAATTTGCAATGGCCTAGGCCTTCATTTTGGTCTCTTTCTTTGCAACAAATTGGAGATGAGAAAGTTTTACTGGGAGAGCATCAAGTAAGAGTTGGCTTACGTGTTCCTTAAATTGTATGATGATTTTGTTATACGTTCACTTTTAAAAGCTGAATAATATAAAAGTGGTTTAAATTAAGTAGATTGTATATTTAAATTGTAAGACATTATAGAATTTGACGTCACTTTTGAAAGTTTCTAAACACGATGGAAGATGCCACCCTAGACCCGCCCTACAGGGGGATGTTGTTCAAATGCCTGACCTCTTTTTAAACCCTTACATACATACTTGATTTTCTCTGATGGCCTCATTACAAATTTAATCTCTTATCGATGAACGTCAAAGTTTTACGCAGTTTTGGAGACGCGTTATTAAGAAGAGGTGAACAGAACGTACGCTTCTTTCTCTATCGTTCAATCATGGGGATTTTGCGTCAGAATTATTTAAACAGTTAGAAGATGTTTATACAAGCCTAAGGTCAAGATGAACCATTACTTATTATCAGGCTACATCCTGGCACCTTCCAAACTTATCTTATTACATGCCTTGCTTTAACGAAATAGCAAGATGTATATTCTAATGAATCCTGGTAGGTAGTTTTGAACAAGATACATGAACTGTCATTTAATTCAACTTAGATATTTTTCTGCTAATTATTGCGTTTGGAGATACGGGAACCAAGGGATTGTTTCTACTTAACTTTGAGACCGTGCCCTTTATGTACTTACGTAAAACTGACATTTGTACTCAGATTGCCTTAAATAAGCTAAAAATGAATCCATTTGCTATATTTACAGAACACGTAATTCCAATTGGTACCCACCATCCGTCCATGTTGTCGTTCGTTTTGGCCACAGCAGTCCCAAGCTACACCTACCGCTCCTGTCTTGCTATTTTATTTGGTGATCCATGTTTGTTTTTTGGCAATGATGTTTCCATAGGCTATGTAGGTAGATCAATGTCATTTTCACATAGACTCAACTTCACTTTCCAACCACCTTCGTAACTGGAATTCATATTTTCAATGTATATCACAGTATACATTAATAACGAACTCTTAAGCTCAGCATTGTAACAACTCTGAAGAAGGCTAGCTTGACTAGCTGAAATATAAGTTTATAAGTATAAAATACATTAAAGTGTTCCTCAGCCGTTCTAGACTGATTCTTGTTCCTGATCAATTATATTTTAACGTCAGTCTTTGTGTCTCTTTGATCCGGAACTGTATCAGGCATGGCTTAGTCGTTTTGGGTCCTTTCCGTTTTATTCATCAACTTCACTGCCTCGAGTCAGTAGATGTTTCGTTCGAACAAGACAAGTGGCATTTATTGCCAACGACATTCTAATACCTAATTCGTGATACAAATTATAACTGACTCTTTTTATTACACTGTAAACGTAATGTACAATTCTAGGTTTCAATTTCTGTTTAGTTCCACTCCCTCTATGTTCTCCTTGGGAAAAGGAACACATGCATTTTGATGCCTTTATATTTGTCGGTAACAGCAGTAGTATTGACAACCCAGCTATCATAATAGCAAGGACAGTATGAGAGAGGATGATCTGCATTGCGGAGAATATATAAATCTCAGTCTTATTATGTAATATATTAGAAATAGGGTAAGTTGCTCTCTTGATAAACTAGTGCATGGTCACACATTCCAGGGAGGGAAAAGGATAAGGATCCAAAGGAAAGATGTCGTATTGGATTCAGTGAAGTGGAGAAATATGGGCATCGAAAAAGTAGGCAGGGGCGTTTAATATTAAATGCTGTAAAAAGAATTTCGTGGGAAAGAAAAGTTGTCGAACAAAGATCGCGTGTATCAGCATTTAAAAGAGATGGGACAAGATGTGCGAGATATGACCTAATTTAAAGTACGTAAGGATTTATCGAGGTTGGATGGTTCCACAACGGACTGCTAAATCATGAAGGAAGGGCTTTTTTCAGTTGGTTAAATTTTGACGATAACGAAACGGAACGATAGACAAAATTGACAATGTTCAGGAAGAGCGAGAATTCTGTGTAAGTGGACAGCTTCTTATTTTGCTTTGACTTATTTTGTTTTTTGCAAGTTATCATTGCCCGTTCTTCCATGTAGAAGGTTATCCTGCCAAGCAACGGCCACAAACTGTTATTTTATTATCCTGAGACAAACACTAAATTTATTTAAACAATTCGATTGCAAACCTGATTGTAAAGCTCTAAACCCTTTATTATTCTGTTAGTCAGCGGCAATGCTTCAGTGCCATGTGCACCAGCCACGATCTTTACTTTGTTAATCTGCTTTCCTATATATTCTTATTACGATTAAATTGCATGTTTTTCACATCCATGCCCTTTCCCCATGAAACAGGGATTTACAAGGTACATCCAAGAAACTAAGACGAGCCGTTCTTCAGTTCACTCCTGCAAGGTATATCATTACTATATTCAAATGCTGCTCTCATTTCTCTGTGCTTATAACAACTAAATTACAGAAACGCTAACCTTCAATAATATTAATTGATATGAGCTGCATTGCATTAACCAAATTCAGGTCCAATGAGTTGAGAGCGTTCTTTAGACCTTTCAGAAAGCACATGCACGAGGCCTCTTGTCTGCCTTGATTCAATTGACTTACAGGATACTGTGTTAGTTAGCGTCCTCGGAGCCATTCATTCGTAAATCATCAGTGTTGCCCATCGTAGCATGCGCCTCGTAATAGGTTATCTGTAGCCCTTACTTTACGTAGTTGCAAGTAGTTGCGCAGGCAGGAATTTCAGAAGGGGGCATACTAAGAATGGAAAGGCTGAGGCATCACTTTCTAAGACTTGGAGCGCCTGTTTCAGCCATTTTCACAAATCTCACGGCCTGCCCTCCAAGACCTAGAGGTGTTTCAAAATCGTAATATTCACTATTTATGATACCGTGAGGGGGAGGCACCAGCCACCCCTAGAAATAGATATCAGTTTGCAACCTTTAGTATATGTGACTTTTCAATCTATCATGGCACTGTCATAATCCTTCGACTAAGAACAACCGTCAAGCCTTATTATATTTCCTATTGACAGTTCATTATTGCGCGTACCTCAAACAACAAGTTAATTATGTTTAAATGAGATGAATCCCTGGTAAAATAATCTTGGAAACTATTCTATCGCGAATTTTTGTTAATTTATGATGCCTTGCAATGCTTACACATAAGCCGGCGCGTACTTACGTTGATCCTTTGTTCATCTTACTATATTCTTAATAATCAAAATATTAACTGTTCTTGTTTGCAGTTGGATTCATGTACGATGGATGGATCCCAAGTGCTCTTACATGAGATACCTTGCCATAGTGCAACTCTGTATGGTCTGGCAGGTATGTGTACGCTAATTTTTAGTTAAAGCTATCTTTGTAGTGCGGTTATTAATGAACGCATTCTTACCTTACAACATCTGTGTCCCGTCGTAGTCATATTCCATGCCTTTAACGACGTTGTATTACCTCCGGCTTTGTCTTCAATCGCTTAAGACGGAAAAATTAGTCTTCCGCTTAATTCTTTCAGCTAACGTCAAAGTTGTGCGGCCGGCATAGCCAGCCTCGACCTGGCAAGAAAGTGAGTGTACAACAACGGTGCAATCGATGACGATTTTGTACTCCGGGAGTTTTACGCAAAAATACCTTTTAAGTAAAGAAATGGTTTCGTTACTTCGCAGTTTTGAGATACGATCTATGAACAGTTTTCGATGAGTTTTCTGTATTAATCAATCAATTAATAATCAAAGGCCACTAAGATTGGGAGGTTATTATGCTGTATATTTCTAAATGCCGATAACCTCATCTCCAATCCGAAAACATGGAAAACCACTTCACAGTCTATTAACAGAATGAGGTTGAGACACAATGCCTGGACGAGGTGACCAGAGTATTTGAACCTCTGTGTCACATGTTCACTGAATTTGTTCGCATCGTCTTATTCCACTGCCTCTCGCGTCCAGAATCTGACACGTGCAAGAACCATTCGCCAGGGTCTTCACGCAATAGTTATGTTGTGTTAACTTTATTAAGTAGACAGTGGTGGAGTGGACGTGGTGCAGTGGTGGCACAATAGGTGTGCAATGACACGGTCGCTGTGGCAAAGGCAGTGGAGCCAGAGAATCAAAGTTTATTGCACCAGGTCTTCTTGACCGTCTGCCTAGTTCCTTGAATGACCGCATGTTTTATGCTTGAAAAAAAGGCTACCAGTGCGACCGACCAGAGCACCAAAGAGACTAAGTGTGTTTTCACAATGCTTAGTCTAATCGAAGATGTGATATGGCCGCGCATGCGTGATCATTAGCTTTTACATTAGCGCAGAAATATTCATAAAATGTCTTTATGTTGTTTTAGTTCCTATTATATCGTTAGGACATGAAATGGGAAGGTTTTCTTCTTACTGCCTCCTAAATTCTTAATTTTTCTGCAAATATCAGCCCGTGGGCTTGTACATGTCGCGCCAGACTTCTACTTAATCGTACTAGTAGTCACGTTGTCGCACGCAGTGCTACAGATCTCTCTCCTCGCAGACTCTTTTTGACGTGGAATTAACGCAGCTAAACCGGACACGTTCTTTTGCACTTATCGTTCAGCAATGCCTTAATATAAGTACTTTTTAACAATTTGTTTTTGTACCTTTTAGATCAACGAGCTGAACGTCTTCTTTCTCAAGCACATTTTCATGATTCCTACCAAACACCCGATTAACCTTTACCGCTTGTTGCTAATAAGTTTGATGACTGCCCCTACATTAAGGTAAGTGAAGATGTCCGCTTTCTAGGTCGTAACGGAGCGTATTTGTCTTGTAATCATACTGCTCGCTGACTAACCTTTCAAAAATGATATATTCAAGCCAGATTTAACACCCCGCCCCTGCCCCCTGCCCCCTTATGATGTTTAATCGTTGGTGGTAACCCTATGGTAACGTACGGTGTAGGCCTTGATATATAATCGAACTATGTTTAAGGTGTAATTCCTCGCTGCCGGAATATTTTTTGTAGTTGTTCAGTTTGATGACTTATGTTTTGTTGCAAGCACATTGGAGTCTTCAAGCAAGTGCATTTGATGTTACTCCAAAAATGGCTTCTTTTGAATCTGTGATCTATATAGCTGCCCCTGGTTCTTCACCGCCGTGCTTTTCAATTATCTAAACTGGTATTTTCCTCATACCCTTGCAAATTGATTTAATGAAAATCGGTTACGTCTCTGGGCTAGAAGTCAGTGATATCCTCTCAGTAAGATTGAGGGTTTACACCTATCGCAAATTCCTAAGGCAACTATTGTAAATGTTTGTCATATTTGTGCTGTTATAACGAATGGTGGACAATAAACATACAATGAAAATTGCATCAGGTGTTCGTGCAAGTGTAAAATTTAATATTTCTGGTAAAAAGATGGTTCTTTTTGTAGCCAGAAAACCTTTTTATGTTAGCTTCCATCCCTTTTAGAAGAGGAAGAATCCTATCAGTAGCATGACAATGTGTGATAAATACACCGACAAGCAGTAAAGAATAAAACCCGCAAAAGGAAACTATATGTCAGACGTCTCGTCTCTTACTGACTTCCTCTGGTCTATTGGAAATAATACCATTAGCATCTATTACTGTTAGTTGCTGGAGGGAGGTATTCTTTATTACCATGTGTTTCCGTAATAGAAACGATTCCTCCAGCTTTACGTGAAGCGTCATGCGAGATAGAAACTTCATTATTTGCTATCATAAACAAATCCGAACTATTTTAAGGTATGCACTAACACTTGGGTGAGGCAATACTTATCAAGCAAAGCCATACAAAGGTTTATTTAAGTTAAAGATTGTTTCTATGTCGTAGATGGTATATGTTTGTCATGTCTTAAGTCGTTCTTTTTCTGAACTACGTTTCGAGAGATCTCTCATTTTCAGGCTTCTGGACTCAGGAATGTTTCGTTGGTTTATTTTGTTAAATCGCGGCCCTCCAAAAGAGTAAGGATCGAACTTGTTTGAGAAGTGGCTCTTCTGGTTGTTTCATGGAGGAATGAGCTGTGCATACTCTCATGTCTACATTGTAATAATATCTATTTGACCATTTAATTTGCAACTGAATTCGATGATAAAAACATGTGCAGACAAGCATTGATAGGTGTCAAAATTTTTTGGCAGCAGCACTGTAAATGTTGTACGTTCACTCACTCACTCACTCCTGGTGCCTTATCCGATGCGGACGTTGGCGATCATGGTCTTCCATTCCTCTCGGTCCATTGTTGCACGTTACTCTTTAAAATATTTTAAAAGGACCAAGTAGTCGAGTATATATTGGTGAGTACTTCTTTTCTTTAAGACTATGTGCTTTCTTGTCGATGACCGACTAGGCATGACTCTTCTTGGTCTCCCAATACTTTAAAATTGTTGCAATAATTTTATCCCACTTTCTTCATTTAGGCAGTATTACGTGTTTGTTACAGACACGAGAAGTAAAAGAGTAGGGACACAGTGCTGGATGTTCGTGTGAGTATGGCAAGACATTTCATTTTAACTAAGTCCAAATAAAGCTACTTCTATAATGTCAAGCAAAGGATGTCGTGGGAATTTATATAGCACGGACGGCAATAAACGAAATGTTACGGAAAGGTTACGGAAAGGTTACGGAAAGAGTGAAACCTGCCTAACAGGATTTAGTTTCGTTATTAAAGAAACAATTGTCAATCCACTAAAATGAATATCTTGCACGTTATCACAATGTATTGCTCTACGAACTGAGCTATGTAAACCTTCTCTAATCGTTGCATTAGCTCTTAATTCTCCGTCAATGGACATGAACATTGAACTGTACCCAGTTTTGAAGACCAGTTTTACTGTACCATGTTACTTGACCATGACAGGATTGCCATGTAATTGATCAACATTTTCAAGGCGATGGACAGTTCTAGAGTTTGTGTCTTCTGGGCTCAACAATCAGTTTTGGGCGGCTATTGGTCGTTAAAACCATGCATATTGTCGACCATGTGATCTTCCATATTTTCTATCTTTTCATTCAGATGCGTCACCTTCCTAGAAGCCCTTGTTTGTTTAAAGCATGGCCGAGAACTCTTTTCAAGGACCGATGCTTTGGCTATTGCTTGGTGGATTGTCTTCCAAGTAAGTTTATTTGTTGGTTCGTATCTTTTTAACACGTTAAGTAAAATTGCTGTTTTACCTTTGTTGCGACATGACGTGAGATGTCATGTTGAAACCAGTTCGAAACGGCTACTGGATTGTTATTTGGTTTCAACATATGAGCACGGTGACCGTAGTTTTGGTAATTTTTTCAGGGCTTGTGCTGTTTTAAAGCCGATGTAACTTCTGTTCGTAGAATGTACCCGTGGTGTAAAATATAATGACGTAAAATTTTAAAAACGCAATGTCAAGTAAGAAGAAGGTACGTTTACAGATAGTATATGTGATGATTACACTGTCTCCTCCTGCGGTGGATATATTCACAAGCAGTATTGACAGCTTGATGTCACTTAAAGGACGCGAGAATACTTGCTGTTAAAGGTTTATCTCTTAAGGGGGCGGAAGAGCGCAACACGATAGGAAGTAGACCCTCCAGGACGTGCAAAACCGTAACATCTGGAGATGTATTTACCCATGCCTCGCTAGTAATTGAGAACCTTATTTGTATGCTAGCTACTTTCTAATTTCGGCGAGAGAAAAGGAAATACTCGGCTTGTTCTCTGTTGCTCTAGTTGGTACTGATTTGGGCCAAAACCGCTTTAACCGTATAACAAATCATTTTTAAGAGGAAAAATTCGAATGCTCGGTAGGGCGCCTCATCTCCACGGTAGCTGTAGTTGTGACTCTCAATGAAAAGAAGTAGGTTACAGCTAGAGGAATATCTGTCAGAGAAGAGTATAAAAATTGCATATCATTCGTATAAAAACTAAGGGTTTTTTCGAAAAAGACGCTTAAAATTAAAGTAATATATATGTGTGTCGTAGGCATGACTTTTCTTGTGTTGGGGATACTAATGTCGCTTTGATATAATAATGTACTTTAGGTGTTTGTATTGTGAGAAATCATTATAAAAAACTAGCATAAGTTGTAGTGAAGAGTAGACGTATCTAAGGAGTTCAAGGAGTTGGTTGCCACACCTTTCGAGTGGTCAATTGGTGTATGGCCAAAGAGTGAAGGGGCTTATTCGTATTCCATAATGGAGTTTAATTTGGGATTTTATGCAATCCATGCCAGTTACGCAACGGCAGTCACTCGTGTGAATGAAGGTAAAAAAAGCCTCATTCGTTGGCATAATTTTGCATTAATTCAGTTTTTCTTGCTGTCCACGATGTTCGAGAAAGACCGAGCAAAGACAGGAAATAAATAGGAAAATTATTATTGTATGTCTATGTGAAAAAGATAGTGTAACCATAGCAACAGAGTGAAAAGAGGTCAAGAGGGAGTAAGGACATTTTTGTGCAGAGCTACAATCAATGGAAAACGAACCGTTTACAAATAGCATTGCCCAGTTTTTGAAAGATACTGAATTAATTCAACACAATTGTCACCGTTGCGATTTGAAACTGTCATTTACTGTATTTGGTCTATCAACTGATGGAGGTAAATCACGAGGTAAATTACTATTATGGCATCCCCAGTTTTTCTGATGTCTACAGTAGCTCCCAATTCTCTCTCAGTGGGCATTGGCATCCAGGTATACCCCATTGGGAGACCTGTATGCATTATATAGATTTACAATACCCAGTATTACACAAAGTAATTCATCGGAGGAGCACTTCAATGCATTTATGTCAAAAGTTGCGCAAGTTTAGTTTGTCTGTTTCAAAATGAGAGTAAATTGTATATATGATTGAATTCGTATTTTATCAGTCGTGTTAATCTCTTCTTAACTCTGTAAACATACATTTTTTCTCTGTCTTCAGTTGGTGGTTTGCTTCTTAGCAGTGTATCTGATGGTGTTGTGGAGAAACTGGGTGAGTAATATGTATCCTATTCCACGTTCTGCTCAATCTAGCGATGAAGATGTTGCCTCATTTCTCGTGGTACCGTCCTGCTGGCGAACTTTGTCTTGCACTCCCTATAGAGCTGCTAGTGCCAGGCTGCTCCAATTTCTTTCCCCGTTTACTGCTGCTTACCAACTCTTTTCTATTTGTGGTATGTTACCTGGATCCCTTTTGTTTGCTTATTTAATTATCTTAGACCCTGTGCATACTATGCAGGATAGTCTTTCTCAACTGCATGAAAATTACATCGGATCAACCTTCTGTTCACTTTTGAAACAAGCTACCTCGGGTTGATTTTCATGAAGTGTAGCTATTAAGACCCCCCGCTTTGGAAAGTAATACCTTATTGGATAGGTTTTCAAGATGCATACTTCGTAGTGTCCACTCGGCCTTGATATTCGTGCCGAAACCTTCTTTTGTTGCAGGAGTATGGTAAGTGTTGTTTAACTGCTGTATAATGGAAGAGAAGGAATTAGATTTTATAAATGCTAATTAGAAAATAAGTTGACGAGTTTGTCAAGAACATGATTTTTACAACGTGAACAACAATACTGGACTCTTCCAGCTTTACTTTTGGAAGGTGCTCCCAATTTCTTCTTGTTTATATTCCCACAATACCCACACTCACTTACTAATCCTCGAGCACCGTGCGGTGCGTAGAGCCAACTTGAAACACAAGTGCTCACCAGTGCTGACGATCGGCAGCG
>JAAAKL020003981.1:0-21886 GCA_010016065.2 Carybdea cf. marsupialis auct. non (Linnaeus, 1758) | reverse complement strand
CACCATAAAAATTGCTTTCAAATGATAGGTAATACGGCCGTCAGTGACAAAATTTGAATTTCGCCAAAATTTAGTGGCGCCATTACAAAAAGGGCCTGGAAACGAGGTTTGCCCGCACGGGAATCATGGGGCATTTTTTGTGGTATATAAGTATGCTATAGAGATACTCTGTGCGAAGTTTCAGCTTTTTAAAAAATTTTTCCCACAAACCGCTATTTTTGAGCTTCCACGCCTGGACTAAAAGGATCGAACCGAAAACTAAACGAGCCGTGATTGGGCAATAAATAAGCAAAAAGAAAAAGGACGCGCCAATCCAAATCCCAAAGGAAGCACAAATTCCTTCTGGCGACAAATTGAAGAGCTTGGTGATTTCATGTATACTGCCTTAAGAACTTTCAAGTGTAGGGCCGATCTAGCTTATGCTAGAACTTTGAAGCAATCGGTCATATACTCTAAAGAACATTTGGTTGTATAGTATATGTGTGGCAATTGCGGAGTCACAATTGATTTGACCCTTGTTTGTTTTGCATTTTTGTTCGCACTGCTTGCGTTTTTCCTCTCCATTTCCGAGCACTGACGGAGTGTGTTGCAATATTCTATCTGAAGGTCTTTTAGTGGTTCTCCCGACGTACCTTGATTTGCGCAAGCACAAGAAATCATTAAATTTATTACTAGGTCTATAGGACGGGATAACATCCTTCGAGACTTTTGGCAACATTCTCTGCGCTGCAAAAACTACCAGAGTTTGCCTTGCTACTAGTTGAAACAATGGCTAATGGCATTATGTATCTGACTTGGTAGAGATGTGCCATTTACAAGGCAATCTCACATGCACGGAGCATTTCATCGGACCAAATTGCTTTACTTTCGACCAACTTGAAAGTTTATTGTTGATACAGCGATCAACGACATAATCAGGGTACCAATTCCTCAATTATTCCCTAGAATATTAAGCCTTTACTCTAGATAACAAGGTTGAGCAGACAATCAGAGCATGATGGACGAGGCAGGATATCTGATTTATCTTATGCCTTCTGGAACTAAATGATTCCCAACGAAAATATGTGACCAGTGAAAGTCGGCTTAAGATATGGCTTGTTGAGATACACCATGTGCTTTCTCCCTACCAACACATCCAGAAAAAGTAGTCTGGCACTTTCTTCACGTGCAACAGTTAACTTAAGCTAAGGCTGTAATCTGTTGAGTTGGTGAAAGGAACCGATGACAATCTTCTATGTTTCTGAACAAGGCAAAGGTGTCGTCGACGTAAAGTGTGTAAAATAACTATGCGATTCTCCAATGAGCCACTTTTCATGGCGTCGCCGTGCACTTGTTTGTACATGATATGCGGAGGGAAAGTGTGGCGTCCTGATTTTGAAAATGTTTGAATTATGGAAAAAATTCTCAATTTTCATGTTGCCCTATGAGTAAGGACGTCAATGGCCGATATTGACAGTGTTGTCCTTTCCCAACACCGAGATATCAGCTTTCCAAGGTTTAAATGTCTCTAATAAAACCTTGTTATTTGATGCTTGTACCTAATATAACGATCAAAGGAATATTAACAGAGTTTTGACCAGAGATTTTTGAAATTCAAACGCCTCTAGTTTAAACACCATACACTAATTCTAGGGTTACATTTAGATATCTTACTATTTCCAAAATTTTTTATTTGCGACGTCACTTTCCCTCCGTATTGTTAATGAAAACGCGTCTCTGGTTGACAAATGGCTCCGCTATTTAAGGTTATCTTCAAATACTATAAAATGGATGTGGACAATGGATTGATGAACTGGGGAGAGTCTGCAACGAAGAGGGACAAATCGATGGCTCAGACCGAAAGGTTTCTGTTGGTTCCAACATGTAAAGAAGCTCTTTGACAGGACAATTAAATTTGGAGGAAGTCAGACGAAGGAATTCCAATGATATTTTAACTTTTGTGTTTTGATGATCCATTTACAGAAGCACAATACTGACAAGGGGAATATTTTTCACAACCAGTGAAAGTTAAGAGAGGAAGATTTGAGCTGAAAACAAAATAATTTGCCGTTACATGAAGTTTTATGTTCACACATGCAGCAGAGAGTTCATGAGAAGCAATAGAGAAGATTATTGAATTTCCGTATACAACGCCATTCTGAGGTCACGACAAACGATTCTAATTCATCACTGTACGATGACTCGAATTCACATCAAGACCCGAAACTAAAATCCGCAAATTAAAAGGCGAACGTCAGTGATAAGCGGGAAGATAGTCTCGAAAGCAAACCATGTTGCAAAAATGTGTAAATAAACTTTTGCTGTCCGTTGATTCATAAATCCATTTAGATTTTGTAGCCCTGTACTCGAAATAGAAAGGTCCCCAGCTCTATAACAAAAACTTGAGTAGCAACATCCTGTTTGTCAAAAATTTGACACGAGATATCAAAGGCCGGCTGACGTGGATAGCGGTAGCTACTGCTTGTTCAAGGTTTGTTCCGTTGTCTAAGTCATCCCTTAAGCTAACCTTGTCGTGTAGTCCTTGTTAATCGAAAATTTTTATGTACATCCCGTTTCATCCCTGCATCGTATCACCCGCTTTGTAACTCGTCAGGAATAAAGCGTTATTGTACAAGGACCTGGTAGACCTATACCTAAAAGTCTAGGCAAAACTGATTTTCGCTTGTCAACATTGATCGAGCTAAGGTAGACCAATCCAAGTAAAGTCATTGTGCATACTTTTTACCACGGGTTGACTTGCCAAGGTAGATGTTGATCTATGTTGTTTATCTATGTTGTTTATTATAAGGTATGTTTGTCTTACTCACTTACAATTATTTTATGGAGACGATACGGTTCATCTTTTACGCTTCAAATCAGGTAACTCCTATAGTTTTACTTAAGGGCCCATGCAACCGCCGTCCTTGAAGAGACGATGGTTACAGTCGCCCGACGATAGGGCATTGGAGATGAATAGTCTTCTACTTCCCTAGACGAAGTCTAAACAGATCTAGAGAAGCATAATAGGTTGTATAACGTCATAATTAGAATAAGATAGATCAACTGTATAAGATATAATTCATTGTTGATCATAACTTAATACACGCCAATTGTCTCTGTAAATGCAAATGTTTGAAGGCGAAGATTGTGAAGGCATGGCACCACTGGCATTCAAGGTGACAAAATTGACCTTGGTGAAGATTACATCAAGTCCAACAGCAAAACTGTCTCAGCAGCTCTGCAGTTCTTCTCCTTGCCTGTCTCTATTAGACATTTTTTGTCCTTTTGCAAGACGTGCATGCCTGATGTGTCACGTCCACACCTAGGATTTCCTCCAATCATGACCTCTATCTAAAGCTATGGGTAGTCTCTCCAATTTACATTAGAGCCCATTCGAAAAATACGTTCGCTCATTTTCGACATTTTTACCCTCTCCCCCTCATGTTTTTCTATTTTCGTTTTGACCAAACCCCCTACACTTGCGAACGTTTGCTTTCACCGTGTCTCCAGCCCCCCGGGGGCCTCGTCAAAAATAGAACAGGACATCTTTGGCCAGAAAGAAAGAAAAGACATCCTTAATGGCAAGGTTCTGCAAATTGGTTTCATTCAGCTGTCCGACCTTGTTTTCGTTCCCATTCCTCAACACAGTGTCTGCAAACGACATCGTGAAATAAAGACAACATGAAATAGCAATCTAGGAATTTAAATGTATCTCTACTACTTATTTTATACTCTATTCCACTACTTATTCTAATATTTTACAAGGGACAAACGAACTGAGTTTTCGGCATTTTCAACAGCAGTCGTGAAAGGGAAATTGGCTGTTATTCGTTCGATGTTGTACTCCAAGATCTGGACGCTGACAATATTGATGATAATTTGCATCATGGAACCAAACAATACAGGGATGAAGAATACTCGAATGGAAAGCAAATCTGTCAGCAAAGTAGGTATCAAAATGATAAATAACTGACATCATTCCTTGTCAGGCACATACTGATAATCGTTGCAATGAGCAATAGTTTCATCACCATCGCAAATGAACAAGGGATACAGTTATGTACAGTTATGGCGTAAAAACAACGGATACGCATTGATAAACATAAAAACTTAGACTTCAACCTCAAGAAAAGTATTTTATTCGTGAATAGATGTTTGTAGACATCACTGTTGTCGTTTTTCTTCCTGGTAGTGACAATATCCAAGATATAACTTTTTTTGGATAACATATGAAAATCAAAAATGCAAAAACGAACGTTCTTCCCTTCTTCCTACCCCCTACCCCCGTAAAAATGTTCTTTTTTATTCGCTTTTGCGGTGCCCTTCCCCTCCTCCGGACGAACGTACTTTTTGAATGTTCCCTAAGAGGATTGGTAACATGGCTGATTAGCTAGATGGATAACCTACAAGCAAGGTATTCCTGTCTTCTGCACGTAACAGAACACATAAAATCACAAAGGGTCCTTTGCTCAATTAGCTCACAGCGGTTATGTGTATCATCACCAACGTTCCTCAATGAGTGAGACCATATAAAAAGTGGGATCGTATAGATTGTAATGCCGCGGTCGCAGGCAGCGCAGGGTAAAGCAACTCGCTGTTAATAAACCAAGTATTTCCGTGACTTTTATCTATTGGAGGAACTGTGATCTCTTTCACAGTTCCTCAGCCACTCTCCACGCATTACAACATTTCTCATATATATACTATTTACAAGACAATGAACGGACGCTCAACTACAATATATCAATTTGATTGGCTAAGAATAATCAGGGAGTGGTTAAGAATCGTGTGTTAGTTTTTGATTGGAAGTTAGTATTAGGACAAAGGTTAGTAATCCGAGGAAGAGGAAATCAAACATACAAAAGAATCACGTGGACTACAACTCTATCATGACAATATTGAAACCAGCATTGAGAAGACAGCAAGGCAACGAGATATGGCATATGGTCCATGCTAGCAAACAGTAGAAGGAAAACGAAATAGAGGGTGACAGTTATAGCTACGACGGTCAATAGAGCTTTTAATCTGTACATAGTTATGCAAATCCACCGAATATAATATTGTATACAGGTATTTTAAAGGTACTTTTTTCAAAGTTTTCTTTAGAAATTCGATAAATTGTGGAGTGTGAGTGTAAACTCAAAATAATCAAAACAAAACAATCAAGATATGACTCTTTAACAGTGTCTTCATCATTGTTCCTCGAGTTTTATCATTTCCAAGTTTTCCAACAAACAGACAAGGAACCATTAACTTTGACGTACATATGATTGTCTGAACAAATTCGTGGTACTACAGAACATAAAAAGACAGTGAAGCAGGGAACTCATTTTGATCAAGAAGCTTTTCGCCAATTTTCATCAGTTGATCTATATCGGTAAGGAACTACTGTACAACGAGACTATTTATATATACTGAGACGATCGAAATTGATAACGTGCGGACGTACAAGAGAACATAACATGAGATACGATTGTCTGGATTTTACAAATCGTGAAATTGATCTAATTCCGTCTTCCCTGGCAATTCGCTTTGTAACATGCAAATAATGAGCATCCTTTTCTAATGGATAACTGGTCCCCATTAGTTAAAAGGGAAGGTCCGCCTTGTTACGTAACATTGCTCATTAGCTTTGTTTCATGGGTATTGAAATGGCGTCCAGCGACTGACCTCACTTTGAGACGGAAGATGCTCGATCCACTCTTTTTCAGAGGTCGGTGATTGTGTGAGGGTCAGGCTACACAAAGAAGTGCAATAGTCAGAAAAAAGCTCATTGGATGGCATAGATTGAAGATAGAAGTACTTCACTTTACCTTTTTCATGAAAACAGGTGGAATCACAGTTACTAGATGCATGCAATTAATGTAAAGCATAGGTGAGCTGGTCATCCATTGTATTTCTCAACTCGACAGAGTGTTGTTTAGCATGTTGTTGAGCCAATTTCTAGGTATATCGTCCCATCCAGAAATATTTGGAAACAGATTTCAACGTTTGTATCGACAGTGATGGTTCTGACGTATTCAAAACCAAGATGAACAGTAAATTCAGGACCGTTGCACATTTTGTAGCACCCTCTGTCTGTTGATTTCCTGATACTGCAATGAGAACAATATTGACCTTACTCCTGTTCCAAGAGATGCAAAATGCTTTACTTTCCAGTGCACCATAATCATTCTTTTCCTTGAGAACTTGAGGATGATGGATGTTTGCTGATAGTTACTGATCAGAAATCTAATCAGGATTTTCTTGCTTTACAGACCGGGAAGGAAACATATCAAATGCTTTGGACGAAGCTGACTTACTTTTGATTTTTCTATTCTCAGCTAAGCCATTTGCCCTACTTTTAAGCTTTAAAGACTTCGAATTTGGTAGATAAAAGTCAGAGATAACAAAACATGCTCGGAAAGGCCTTTTAGCCGGAGCAAACTTTTGCATCATGACATATTCTAGGTATATTTTGAGGTTCTTTGTCAAGTCATTGTCAATTTATCAAAGTCGTATCCTCAATAGGAAATTAAAAGAGATATCGTATTTGACTGTATTTTGTGGTCCTTAGATAAAGAATATTTCTAACATGAATGTGTATTATGAAGTTGCAATTAAAGAAAGCAGTGCTAACTGCAGTCACTTCAGTTCTCTTGTTGTAACCGGACGTTTAGAGTCGATAGGATCTTTTTAACAATTTATGAATGCTAGTGATGTAATGTCCTGCACCAAAAGTGACATCAACAACAAAATAGTGAGAAGTTTCTATTCATTTGAAGGTCTAGTTTTGGGAGAGATGTCCGCGAAATATGAAAATTGATAAGTATTGATACATTACTAATACACTAAGAACTCTTAAATGTGCGTGCATTTAAGTGAAAGCTGTGCTCTGCAGTATCTTCTGTTTGAGAGACGTCGATAAGGTAGTTTTGCTAAAGGAGGAAGCACAAAAATTTCTTACGTTATCTTTTGGATATTGTGATACAACACTTAGTTATCAAATCTTGTAAAGTTAAGGAGTTGGATGCTACAATCACATCCTATTCGTATTCGAATTTTAGCTTGATCTCCAGATAAGGTGATAAATATCACATTTCATCTATGCCTCCCATTATTACAAGCGAAAGGATAGTTGATAACAAACTTCACGTAATCACTCAAAGGTATTGGGCCAAAGTACTTGTCGGACTTGATCATCCGAAGAGAACCAACTCGATATCATCTACGGAATTCAAATAAAACCCTTCTGCTCCTGCCTAAAACACGTCGCCAAAAATTCGGATTAAGATCGTTTGCTAGTACAGCACCAGTTCTGTGCAACTCACTTCCTGTGAAAAAAGGCCCCATCTCTCGGGATTTAGAAGAAGAAACTTAAAACATCTTTATTTCGGAAAGCGTACGGGTCATCTTAGTTTTAACTTGTTGGATTTGGATGTATTTTAGTGGCCCTTTTTGATCGCACTTTTTTAATAGCATTTTTAAAGTTTTATTTTTGCATAATGGTTATTGCGTGCCACCCATGTGAAGCGCCGTAGAATACCAACAAGCAAGTTTGGCGCTATGGCAAATTACTGCTTTATTAATATTTATCAATTATCATTATTATTATGAAATTTCCGTTGCAAATGTTGTCTATGTCATTATGAGATGTGGGCTTGTCATATCCTCAGTCGTCATTTAATTTCAACCATTGCTTCTGTAATATCGTTACACAATCGAAAAGCCAGGTTCCCATTTTCATTGCACGTAGATAATGTTCTGGTTAAATGGACTTCATCATTTTCTTTCTAGCAGAGTGTATCCCTTTCGATTAAGACTCGGCTCTTGCCAACAACAGCAAGTGAGAGAAATTTTTTTGCATCATTTCATAAACTGAATGCCAGCCAGTTTCAAACTATAAAGACCGGGCATTATGAACGGAAGGAGAGAGAATCTGAGAGCGTAGATTTTGTAACTTTTTCTAAATTTTAACGTATTTGAGATTGAACCTGTTAACAAAATGTGTATAATTAAGGCCTTAGCTGCTGTTTTCTGAAAGAGTGTTGAAAAGGGAAGATGTTTTCTCATCTTTGTTAAATTTTGATACCTTGCATTGTACGTGATTAAGGATCTTCATTACTTTTATTTTGAGCCTAATTTTGAGCAAGTGGTAACTTTGTGAAGATCGAAATTGCAATCAGCCTGCTGATTCGCAGAATTTTTATAAAATAAATTTTTACTTTGTAAGATACTTTGAATATATATGATGGAAGGATATATCTACGACTCATTATAGTGAAGAAACGTAGTTGGTAGTTAAAATCTGGAATTTTCTAACAATGCGCTGATTTACATGTCAGTATTACATCATATCTTTATACATGTAATTTATTACGATATGAGTGTGTCTTAACTAATTCTTACGTTTATTGTTTACATCCATTTTAAATTAACAACGAGCACTCATAAGGAGGACTTTGCACCAACTAAGCACTTTTTGGCTAACTTGAGCAGCTAGCACTGATCTCTAAAATACACTGGATCGAGCATCTTCCTTCTCAAAGTTATGTCAGTCGCTGGACTCCATTTCAGTCCCCATGAAACAAAGCTTATAAACAGTGTTACGTAACATGGCGGACCTTCCCGCGCTTTTTAACTAATGGGGGCCAGTACTCATGACTACACTTTTGCGATTTTAAAAATAATTGGAAGCTCGATCCAGTCTTTTTTAGAGATCAGTGGTACGTTGTCATGCCATAGGCAGCCATAATACGAGCATGTGAATATTAAGAATCCAAATATATCGTAATGAATGGACTAAGATATAAAAAGTAATCAAGATAAGGGGTGATAATGTGGAGGGAAAGTGATGACGTCACAAAACCAAAGTTTTGGAAATAGTAAGATCTGACTCCAGATATCTCTCCAGACTCAGGCAACCAAGAAATAGGCTGTTTCCCAAAATACCAGACCTACAGTGTATATAGTGGTTAAACTAAAGGCGTTGAAATTTTAGAAATCTTTTGTTAGGAACCAGCATCAAATAATAAGGTTTTGATAGAGACATCAATAAATCAATTAATGCTTAATTGCTTAGTTTACTGAAGTTTCTTATGAACTGGATTAAGATGTGTAACTTACGACGACAACATAAAGTAGTCTACAGTGACTACGATGTGGCTCGACTTTACTAATGTAAATAACTCCATCTAGAAATTCATACCTGTTATCCCTACAATTTTTTTTCTTTTGTGGCATACTCGGTTTCGAGCGTAGCCTATTGCCCAGCCAGAGTGAGAAATGTCCTGGGGAGCAGCTGCGAAGGAGCCACTTTTTCTGAAAATAAGATAAATTGATTCGTCCAAATGCGGCATAAAAGTGTAGGGGTAGGCCTTATCTGTGTTGTTGTATTTTTACTATCCTACTGCCGTTGAATGGGATTGCAGAAAGATGGATGACAAGATCTTTCTGACGCCTCCATATTTTGATTTCTCCATATTTAAAAAGTTGACAGAAGCATGGGGTTATTTTTAACTTGAACTTTCACTACTTTGCTCAGAAACTTAACCTTGTATTTGACAAAGCTTCAGAAACATTACAACCGGTGGAAGATGTCTTCAACACCATTGCAGCGATCTACAAAAGAACCGGAAGGCTCTCCAAAGCAGGAGGAGGTATACAAAAGCTACCTTTAGAAGTATGAGATTCGCAAAGGAAGGACGGTACTTAGATCGGCGTCAGACACACGTTGGACTGGAAGAGTGAACAATCTTTCAGGAACTCATAATGCATTAAAAGCAATAATGGTCACAGTCCAAGAATTAAAAGGTGATGACAATGCATGTTCGGATTTGCTGAAGAGAATAAATTCACTTAAGTTTGTGTTGAAGCTGGTCATCTTGAAAGAATGCTTCTTGCTCACTAGATATGCCTCGGAATATTTACAGCGAGAAGAAATGGATAACGTCACGGCGGTGGAAGCAATGCAGGCACCTATGAGTCAACTTTAATCGTTTGGAACTGATAATAAACTTCAAGAATTCGTCAAAAAAGAAGAGACAAAGGCCATCGTTGCGTAATTTCTGAAGACCTCATTCCTAAAGGAATCTTTGCATTCGCGCTTTTGCCTGTTGGACTAGCATACAGAAAAACTTTTATTGATGCAGCTTTCAGTCATGGCATTGCTACAAACATTCAAGCAAACAACACCTCCGAAAATGATGTATTTAAGCGAGACTTCTATTTCCCGTTTTAAGACCTCCTATTTAAGGAGTTGCAGAAGTGATTCTCTTCTCAGTTGTGTGAGGTTATGAGGTAGCTCTCCGGATTCAATCCATATGAATGGTGTAACGATAGCCGAGAGAAACTGACAGAATACGCTAAAAGATATAACATTTCAGAGGACATTAAGCATTTAAGAACAGCGACTTGGAGCATCTTTATCCAAGTCTGCAGAGAGCTCTAAAGTTGGCAGCCTGTATTTCTGTTACAATTGAATCGCGTAAACGATCGCACAGAAAAGTAAAATTGATCAACACATGTTTGCGTGAAAAAATGGGAGAAGAACGACGCGATCAGTTGCTCATAATAAGTAGTGAGAGTGATATCTCTGGCTCAGTAGACCTTTTTTCATCACAAGAAAAAATTGCGTACAAGTCAAGAAAGCTTCTCCTCTGAGCTCATGATGCTACAGGCCACCTTCCGAGGACTACACACCTTGGAATATTATGCTTAAGATAAACAATACATATTTTACAGGCATCTAGATAATTTAATCTTCCTTTCTTTTAACCTTTTTAAAGAAGGTATCTTTGAGCCAACAGTGAATCCTTAAGAGCAGAGGGTGTTGCTATGGCATTGTTACTACCCCCGTAATTTAAGACCCCTGGCGCCGTCGCTGTTGGGGAGAGAGCACATTAACAGGGGTAGTCTCCGGTTGCCTCTGCATGCGAGTCAGATTCCTTACCAATATGTTAGTTGCAGAAAAAGCAATGGTCACACCCTTGTTCACAGGTCAAATATTGACTTTTTCCTCCCAAGAATCTACAAAACGTCCGCTTCTGTGAAGGGCTTAAATGTGAAGTTGTCAAAACCATTTCTTAACTGAGAATTTACTAGTTAAAATATGTTCGCGGATTTATAGACTAGACTGTCTCCAATGTGTAAACAATGTGTCACTCAAAACTGATCTTGCTTCTGGGGTCTCGGGTTGTTTGCAAGATCGGTCTTTTTCAGAAGTAGGTTACATGTTAAGTCGGCGCTCAAGTTACTCTGTGCACAGCTAGGTAGTTTACAGATAGATATGCAGCATTAGGAGAAGACAAAATACAAACGCATTAATGTCACGTCTTCACTATTTGACTATGAACTTTAAAACGTTTTATCTTTAAAATTCCAATAATCCAGACGGCAAAAGACCGTTTTGAAATTCACTAGTAATGTCAACAAATCTGATATACACAACTTAAACGCCTGATAGGTACCAGAATAATTATAAATCACTTTTTTGGTCATCAATAAGCGAATGTGCATCGTTCTTCTCTTATCTGCTTGAGTAGTGCAAACATATTATCATATTCTACGTACAATTATTGTTTTATCTTCGTTCCACCACTGAGGATCACAAAGAGTTTGCAATGCGATATTTTACAAATTTTGATTAATCCCAGCAACCTAACAATCAAAATTTTGAGATTGCATCTCAATATAATAAGTTTGAAGAGACATTAGAGAAATAGAAAATAATGTCATCACTGGGATTCGAACCAATGACTCGCTACTTCGTGGCGCGCTCTCTACCAACTGAGCTGGCTGAACTCCTTTGATAACATTCTATTTCTCCAGTTTGACCATTAGCTTCCAATAGCATCATGTGGAATTTTGTAAAACAACATATCTAGAGAATGCATATGAGATTCCCCAACTGAAACCAAGCTGCTTCGTAATGTAAAGTTACATCACCAATATACCTTGCTGTAATGGGTAAGTCTTCCTTCTTCGTTATGTTTCCACTGTCCGTTCTTTTTACGTGATCATTTGCACCACAGTTACATTTGGAAGTTGGCTTGGCACATGATCTAGTAATCCAACACTTGCAGCCTCCGAGGGCAGGATCCCCTCCACCCCAGTAAGTCAGTTTTTTGTTATTTCTACCTAAAAAGACAACAGAAAATTCCGTCAAATTTAAAACTCTGCAATCTTTAAGCATTGATATACGACTTTTGTGGAAGTTAAAAAGAGTTACAAGTAGTCAAGTGACGAGATAGTTGGCTAGTTCTTCAACTCTCTCATTGTTAGGATTATTTGAAAATCAAGCAATCTACTTTTATATTTAAACAAAAAGATTGCTCTGTCAAACTGCCTGTAGGCCCTGTGCTTTAAAAGTGAGGAAAACATTGAGATTGTAAAATGTGTAGACATTTTTGTAAACTTTTGTAAAGATTCCTTTCTTTAAATAGTAATGATGCAGGAAAGAGATCAAGGGAGACAAAGAATGACGTAATTGACGTAACATTTGCAAGACAATTGGAAAGTCAACAAAAGATAAAGTTTACGCCATAGGAGACAGTCGAACAGTAGGTGGTGGTAATACGCAACGCACCAGGAAGAGTGGTGCAGGAGATACTTAAAAGGTGGAGATTGATTCATGGCAAAAGGCCAAGTAACCGTCTGTGGTAAGTTGTGTGGAAGGTCCAGAAAGCCCTAGATGAGAAGGAGAGACTGGGTAATTTCAATATTCTCAGAATAGATAGGGGAGTAGCATGACTCTTTGCAGGGTCTAATTATGACGTAACTATTACCAAATTCTTAAAGTTTTCTTTTCCAAACTATTCTGAAACTATTTTAGGAAAAATTCAGAAGTTTTAAGTAAAGCTCTGGGCACATTGTTCATGAGACATCAGGAAAGAAAGCGAATCTTGGGCTTGCTATCATCCGCCATCTTTTGCTTGGGTTAAAACATGCCAGGGAAATGACCGCATATACAATCTCAATGCCAGACAGAGTAATTAAGCGCTTTTAGTAAGGAATCTCCAATTTCTCTTGAACTCTCACATAAAATCTATGAATAACGTTTATGAGTCGGTAAATATTTGTACAATGCCAGAGTTTGCTTATCGATCAGTCTCTAGTAGATACCATAGTTATCATACTTACCAGCGCACTCTACGTAACTTAAATGAATACTAAACAATAAAAATATTTAGCACGTTTTGGGGAAAAAATGTCAGGTGTAATGCCGCTCATCTTCCTCAAAACTGTTCGTTAGAGGTAACATACTTTGTTAGCTTGCTTTGGGAACCACCGACCCGGGTTCGGTTGCATCGCTGGGAAGCTTTGACAACTTCTCTTCACAATTGTCACGGGGCCCACCCAGGCCATGTCAGCAGAGATTATGAAACACAGAGATTATGTTTCATAATCTCTGATGTCAGGGAAATTGGGGAGACGGAAACTCAAGAAGCCAGTCGGATAGATTGCACCTGTGTTTGGATAGCCCAGCCTTATCACACATGTGTCACGCTGAACGTGCATGAAGAACACCTGAAGGATACAAGTCACACTCTAATTCACAAAGTAGGTTGTTCAGCTGATCGAACAGTTGAGCTCTCATACGTCGGTATTGACGGGAGAATTCATCAATTTAATGAAAAAAGAGGGGGAAATATGTCTTACACACTACCTACATTCTCATTACTTTTAAGCTCAATGACTTGCAAACTGTTTAGTTTCAAGTTCTCATTATGAGTGGAAGGGATCCACTTCAAAATCAAAATCAGATAGAGTAGGCTCTTTTTCACAATGCACGAGAGGTTTATTTTCAAAATGCTATGAAAGAGGCTAACCATACCCACGAGGAGGACAATAACATAAACGCAGGAGTGAAAAATGTTTCTGTCACAGTTTTATTTTTTGATTGATTAGGAACAAAGAATGCTATGATTATTAAGTTAAAAGTGGTCACTGTTTCTTGTAAATAAATTCAATTCTTAATTTGATGAGGCTTTCAAAAGTTTGATATAGTGCCTCCATCTCTTAAACTTTCAACCCTTTTCCCGTTTGAAGAAACTCTCCCATGTATGTTACATCCCTCCAAAATCTGTTCATTCTAAAGTCTGCATTAAAAGTGTTATTATGCATCCTTCAATAATAACATCTACTTTAACCATTCAACTACTTTAGAAGAGTTTACTTTCAAGATGACAGTTTTATTGACCTATTATATGTTCTTGACATGGGATAGTGTTTGAGAGATATAAGAATAAAATTACACTTAAAGAAAAAGGGCAAGGTTCCATATTGGATGAAAGCCTTCAATGTTTAAGAAAAAGAATCTAAATTTAGCTGAAACAGCACTTTGTTGTTGAAAAGACGGATTTTTGGAATGGAGTGGTCTGTTGAAGAGAGAACTGTATTTAGAATCTTCTTCCCTATTGAAAAGGACTAAATAGAATTAAAGGAGATTGGGAAAGGAGTGGATTAACATAGATGTAGATTCCTAGGTGCTAAAATAATATTTTCGTACAGACGTACCCATTAAACATGCCTTGTTGCCGGTCATGAACACAATGTGAAAACATTCTGCATAGACATATTGACTGCATGATGAAGCTCTGTCCACAGTGGCATAAATTGTCTCTAGATCCACTTCATACGCAACTTTGCGCATGGCATTAGAAGCCGGCCCAGCACTGTAAATTCGCTCTTTTGAGGTCGAATTATGTGTGAAAACTACAACAACTTTGCCGGCATCTATATCGCACTGCGCTCGAGGATACACGTCCTTGTAGGAAATCGCTATCTTGTATTCTTTTGTTTCAAGTCCGTTGCTGTACAATGCCTCTATGCATGTTGGATAGACATCTAAACCTGTAAATACGAGGCGGAAAAGGCGGGAAAACTCCGCGATGACATATGATGATTTTAAAAATTAGCATCATATAAATATCATAAAACATAATCATGCACAAACTAGGCTTTTCCTACAAGTGAATTACGCCATGACGTCTCTCAATGTCAAAACTCTCCTTAATAATATGAAATTTACATACCACCTCATTTCATAACATACCAAGTTACAATTCATATATCATTAACATTAGAGAAAGTTTTCGTTAATTCCTTTTTAGAGAGGGTGCATGGTGCTAGCTTTCTCTCAGCTAGCTTTCGTAAAGAGTAATTAAAATGAGAAATTCAGTTCTGTCAATCAAACAAACTAGGAACCATGTACCTCAGCATTGAAATACGTATAGAAAATGGGTTGGCAGATGTAGCGCCGTCATATGATTCTGGACTACAGGAAGAGATGAATAAGCGTGATTTTATTGACACAGAATAAGTTGTCATTCATTACAAATGTTAGGCAATATTATAAAGTTTATGTAGGAATATGGGTATACATATACCTATATTAAATATACCATATACCTATATTAAATATATAAGATCAACAAACAAATCAAAGGACTTGCAAAAGCTTACCTCAGTTACTCCGAGCTTCACGTCCTACGACGATTCTCGAACTTCAGATTTTCGTCGTAGGACGTGAAACTCGAGTAACTGAGGTAAGCTTTTGCAAGTTCTTTGATTTGTATGATTGAGCTCTACAGAAATGTATTGAGCACTGTCGCAACGGTATTCTTAGGTCTATCTTTACTGTTTGCTAAAAGCAATAAACACCACGGCAGTTTGCTTGTGCAAGCTTTCGAGAATTTCTTCTTCAGGCTACACTACACCAAAATAGTCGGTCCTAATTACATGTCACTAACACGAAGGAGACCGGTTTCATACAACAAAACTACTAAATAATAAAAGCCGCTGAAATTACATTCTTTTAATTGAATGTCCCTAATATTGAAATATTTCATTCAAGTATAAAATGCCTATGATTTCCTTGATAGTGAGTCTGCTATTCCAAAGAAATTATTATAAGATACGAATTTACTCCTGTATCTGAGGCTCATCACAGCCTCAAAGTGGTACTGAGGCGTGAATTGCCACAAAGGCGGATATCCTCCGTTAGTTACACTGTAAAGTGAGGTGCTGTCGCAACAACATAACCACAAAACCAGTGAAAACGCTTAGCCAATGGGGACCTCGCGTTCTTTAAGACCGTTGGGGGAGAACACATTTAGCTTATGCTGCCAAAAAGCTTCCCTGCGAGTTAGTGCTGGCTCATCGGAAGCTTGATCAATCAATGTAAATTGCCAGTTTTCCATCCCGCATCAAATTGATAAATAGATACCTTAACCATTTAGACTAGAATGGTTTGTAGCCATCCATTCATAATTTTGGCAAGGTGACGTGAGAGATCTGAGAGTATGCAGAAAAATGATGAAAAGTTATCAACAATGTTCTGAAACCTGGTATCCGAAAGCTATTCAGAGAGGTCTGCAACATAACATGGATCAAACTGGTGTTTCAAGGCGCCCTTAGCATGTCTACATGACACTAAAGCCACCGTAATTGTACCAGGTAGCAAGTGGCAGCGACTGCTTCTTCCAGTGGCCAGTTTTGTAAGTTGAAAGATGAAGACCTCTCTCCCAAGGTGTTACGAAGACTAATCTAAAGTAAACCTTGTATATCCATTGTATCAGCAATTGATTTCATTTCCAATGCACTTGTCTGAGTTGATGGTTTGACAATAATTCAATTAAAATGTTGTGGTGTCTCTCCCCGTCCCTCCCCCCACACACACCCCGATTGACATGTTTCCCCTTGTCTACGAATATTATCAAATGTAAGCACAAGGTTCATGGATGTGTCCAAGATGGCAGAGGTGCCTCCTCCATGTCCTCTTTTCTCTTTGCCAAATCAAAATAACATGCAACATACCTTTAAGAGGTTACAGGTTGTTGTCTGTCTAGTAGATCCCTAGGAACCGAATATGACAATCAAAACAAATGGCATATATATTCTCAAGAATGTTGAGGTGGCCATGTTTTTTCTTTGATACTTTGTCCAATGTTATCCTTGAAGACATTTGAACTTGGAAAATCAATAGGTTACCATCTTTTCTTGATGTCTGTATCAAATATCTACTGCACATTTACAAATAAACAAGAAATTGTGTCTTTAGAAAGTTGTGATGTCTAACATAAACCTGAGTACCACTGTCTGCAAAACAAACGTACAATTCTATCCAGATTTTATCCTTCAACTTAGGATTTTTTTTGATTTGCTTTTTTGTGGATGGTCTGATGTCTTCAACCATTTCCACATTCACGGCATACAAGAGTTAATTTGAACAAAGACGCAATACGGGGACTCGAAAATTCAACTCTGATGAACATGTACATCATTTGCAATCAATGGCGTAGCTAGAGGTCTTGCTTGTCCTTCTGGGTAGGAGTAAAAATTTTCCAAAAAGATTGATAACAACTTCCGTATATATTTTCATAAATATTTCTCCATCTATTGTCTAATAAGCATCATAATATTAAGCTCTCGCTGTGTTAATTGTTTTTCTGAGAAAAACGCCCCCCATCGACCATGGCCAGATGACTGAGTCAGTGCCAAAATGCCACCAGGAGTTCTGTCCTGTCTTCCTCAGATGGCATGACCACCTATTGTTTTTGGTAATGAATCTATGGGCTAGAGAGTTATGTGCATGCCTAACTTGGTTCATTTCGAAGCTCAACTCCTGCCATTTTGGGTGAAAAGGAGCTGAATCTTTCTAGTTGTATAGGATGTTTGAGTGTGCAGGTTTTCGTACTATTTTTACCAGATTTTACTAATTTTACCACAGCTGTTTGTATTCCTATCAAATTTACAATAAATGTCTTTAAACATATTTTTTAGTATGGCTGAAGGGTAAATCTTGTGGATTTTGTGACGGAAGATATTTTCTTGCTACCTTGCCAACCGCTTTGTCTTTTAGATTAAACTGTTAGATAATAGGCTGCTTTAGCATCTGAAATATTTCCTCATCCAGTAGATAATTTGATTTTGTCAAATGTAGCAAAATACGAACTCTAATAGAGATATAGCACCAACACTGAAAGCTGGAAAACGTTTAAATAGTGCTTTTCCTACTTGCTTTTATTTATTTACACAATGTTATACCTACAAGTATTTAACAACGTAGTACAACAAAATAGCGCAATTTGAGCTTATTTTCATTTTCCTAAGTTGATAAAATGCAAAGTTATGGGCCTATTTCTGAGCCTGTCTTGCCATAAATTAAGAGTGACCAGTATAAGGGATGGCTTTCAAAAGCCGCAAAGGAGCAACAAAGTCCTTCCATGAGTTTTTGCAGCGCCAGGAGCCAACCTAACCAAAGAAGATAGTGAAGTTTGTTCAATGTATTTGGTACCAATAACCAAAACTTTGAAGCCTTGCACATGGAAATTTCTGGCAACAAGATACGGAAACTTGTTTATAGCAGATCTCTTTACCAACTTCTAGGTCTTGCAATACAGTAGGAGATGTAATTGGCGGTAAGGTAACTAAATTGATTGGGATATAATTTTGCACCAGTTTCATAGTGGCATATCTATAGGGATATATAAGTTCCAGTTAAACGTTAGGTTGTGTAAATTATCAGATTATCAGAAGTCATCTATGAGGGTCACCTCAAAAAGTACTCAATTCAGTACATCTTGCATGTCATCCGATTACAAACAAAGTTTCCTGTGATTGAGGTAAACTACGTTTTGTAGAAGTGACCTCAAACATTTTCAATTTCTTCTGACGTGACCTCATTAATATGTTGAAGTGCAAGACATATGTAATATTGCAATGTCTTGTATAAATTATGTATACAAGTCATTACAATTTTTAGTAGGCGATGGGATAAATTGCAACGGAATTGCAATTGCAACCTTATACAGAATGCTCTGCTTAAGTTGAGTATTTCATGTCCTCTTGTAATATATTAATAATTAGCAATGCAGTTTACGAAAAAGTAAAGCAGAACCTCGATTCTGTAATAATTATACTTGTTTGATAAATGACACAATTATTTTTATCACCTGTATAATGAAAAGGGTACTCACATTCCTTCCTCTTGCAAGATTTCTGATAGGGTGGGCAATATTTCTCATCTGGGAGAGTCTGCAATAAAATTAGACGTATACAATCAGATATCGGGATCATCCATTCTAATGAGTTGTTTACAAAAACGAAAAGCGAAGGAAAAGATTTCAAGATGAAGTTACATGGAGTGTTGTTATTCAAGAATAACTATATAAATTAACTATATAATGCAAAGATGATAAACTTGAAAAGGAAAAAAAAATTCTATTTCGCAAAATATTTCTTATCTTTACCGTTTACAGAAGTTTCGAAACGGAAATAATCAAAATAATGAAACCATTTTTAGAAGGAGGAAAGAAACAATAAGATCACTATCAAAGTCAGCGATAGGGAACAGGTTAGACTGTAGAGACGGGAAATAGACGGGTAAAACCATATAGACGCCTGTACTTAATCCAAAAGAGTAAACATTTTGCTGGCATTTGCTCCTTCCTTGTAGTCAATACTAAGCGATGTCGAGTCGAGTTCATTGTCGCATAAGATGAAGGGCAAAGCTTTGACGTTTAATTCATGGTAAGAAGCATATCATGTAGAAATATTTGAATACTGGATTGAGATGAAAAGTATTCGGAAACATCAATCATTTTCCTAGATTCCGTTGTTGCAAAGCTGCAGAAAGTGTACTGATAGACACAAAATGTGAGCCTATGCGTTTATAAGGGTCGAGAGTGATTTGACTCAAGGAATCTACACAACACGTACCAGGTTTCATAATGGTATTGCTAGGAACTGTAGCAATCAATAATTTAGAGTGAAAATTTACATTTTTATTTGAATTACAGCTTGCAAGTACTTATTGCTAGATGGGCAGTTCTGTGGTGTCCTTACCTGAGTTTATAGTTGCCATCATATTCACCGTAGTCTCTAAATTCACTATGTAATGTAATGCCCGAAACAACTACAAAAGTCCAGTACACACATCTAGTGCCATAATACAAATAAATTGAGTTGCTCTACCTCATTTTATTCAGTCAAATATGTTTCTAATCTAATTACGGGGACACGTTTAGTACAATTTACCATTATTAGTGGTGCAGAAATTCACACAAGCAAGGAACAAAGCATTCGTAGGAAAACTGAAAGCTTCTTCATGCCGCCTTTCTTCAGAGTTGTACAGGGCAACAGTGCAAATGAAACTCAACCACTTCAAGTTTCTGTTGGAATGTAATTATTTATTCAAATATTCTTGCATCTCGTTCGCTCGGTAATGCTTTTGTCCTGTAACTATATCTTGGATGAGTTTCATTTGTACTGTTGCCGTGTACAAATTTGAAGAAAGGCGGCATGCGCTACACGATCCTATAGGATTATGTACGTCTTACTAAAATATTACAAGTAATATCAGTTAGGCTATTAGTACAGTTCTCCAAATTATTGCTTCTAGGGTAAAAAGCCATAACCCTGTTGTCTGTCGTAATATTTCAAGCGATTACAGAAATTAGAAATTATTAATTAAAAATTAGAAATTAGAAAGCGGCGTTCCTACAGTGGCACAAACACCTATATTAATAGAAGGGCAGGACAAAACTTACCCTGTTGCAAACGGCAAACAAATTTATTGCCAAGTGACCCACTTCCGAGGTCTTTCGTATTTCTTTTTCGACATTTCCCTTCAGGAGATGACAGGTTCTATCCTTACGAATGTAGTTGATGTATTGACAATCTTCAGTGTTTTCACACATCAACACGCATTCGATCTGACTTCTCTGAATTACACTTTTTAGAAGCTGCCCTTCAAATCTTTCATCTGAATAATTCTCTGCAATTGACGATGCCGTTGTTTTTGAAACTGAAGTAAATGCTAGACAAAAAAGCTTTGCTAGAAGTAGAGGTGCTCCCATCATACAAAAACTCATAAGAAGTTTCATTATATGACTATTATTTCCATTCATCTGAGTAAGCGACGCATCTACAGGATAGACAGGGAAACAACTTCTCTTTTTTCTTGCGTTGCAACCAAACAACAGCTACTACAATCCTACTGGATATAATAGTGCAAGTGATAGGAACACAACCCATTGATTGACACTTTGATGCAGACAAAAGGTTTCGTTCCTAAGCACTGTCACGATGCATATTTGTTTAGCATTTAATATGTTGACCAACTTTCAATTCTGCATGCATGCTACGGTATTATCCTTTAGGTATTCAAGAATAGGGGGGTTCATGAATCCTGAATCACCGAACTGCATGATTTACACGATCACAGCCAACATGAAACTACGCAGGGAAGGGCCTCGACATTTAATGTAAATTTCTCAAAAACTTTGTTGGGGTGGGGGTTGGATGACATTACATTTAGCGGCTTCCTCGCAAAAGCTCCAGGACATGCCGAATGAAATCAACAATACCAGCAAGCCAAGACTTAACATACAACTGGCTATAAAAAAGGTAATTGCTTAACGAATTTGCCACCAGAGCAGCATTGTCAGTAGAAAGAGAGGCTATGTATATCTAGAAAGGACTTTAACTGGAAAAGGCAGCTTACTGACGGAAATTGAAAAACTAATCGTCCTAGCATTGGGCTGACGTCGGTAGACCAAGAAGGCAAGCATATAAGATGGGTTGCAATGAATGCGTTCTGTTCATCAATAATTTACGGAAAAAATTTTCGGTACTAACTATCAGCCAGGAAAATATGCTGGCAGGAGCACAGAGGAGTGGCGTGAGTTACGCTTTTCCTTTGATGACCATAAATCCATTACCTGTATCCTGGAAAACTCCCCACTGAACGGTCACAATTGAGGTCATCAGAAGACCAAAGCATCTTATGAAAATCACTTTAGAAAAGGTACTTTTTGCATTGCCTTGCAAAGCCCTTCTCTATATGCAATGTTTGAAGTTCTTTATTGGTTGTGGAGATTTGTAGTGCCAAAGGAGAAGAATAGCACACCATCCTCCTTTTCAT